>JAQSVH010000010.1:3463963-3486519 GCA_029448705.1 Adansonia digitata
GGAGGCAAATCAATAAATGTGAATGCAAACGCAATAAACTCTTGCCTTATACTTTTACTTGTTCTACCTTGTTAGGTTCTAGATGTATGATATGGAACGAGTTAATTAAAATTCTAAAATCTTGATTGCAGAGAAGGAGAATCTTTGCCTTTATGGATTTCCCAGTGAGCAGTGGGAAGTGAATTTACCTGCTGAAGAAGTGCCTCCAGAGCTTCCGGAGCCCTCGCTAGGTATTAACTTTGCCAGAGATGGGATGCAAGAAAAGGACTGGTTATCCTTGGTTGCTGTGCACAGTGATGTGTGGTTGCTTTCTGTGGCTTTCTATCTTGGTTCTAGGTTTGGATTTGATAAAGCTGATAGGTATGGTTTTCTCCTTGCCCAATTGTTGTCTCCTGATTTGGCTTTGTATGCATGTTTTGGTGTAAATAAGCTAAGTTGCTTGGTTAGGCATGCACGCCAATCCGGCCTCGGTTCAGCCGAATTATGCCCCTTAAAGTTTTGGCATTTTATTATTTATTTGTATTTTATATCATGAAAATTTTGAATGGTATCTTTTTCTCTTGGTTGACAAACTTTTGTAAATGGTTCCACTTTATGGTAAATTTAGTACAATATGCTATAAAAACTTCTTTAATTAGGATAGAATTTCGACTTTGGTTTGCGAACAAACCCCATTAACTAATTTGATTTATATACCCACTTATAGGGTTTTCTTTGAAAGTTTATTGCATTGGCTAGTTTAATTTTTCTGCAAAAATGCTAAAGCCAAGGTGTCATCTAAAGTGTGATCGGCTTGATCTGTGATTCTTAGGCTTTCAACATGAAGTACTTATAGCATAGGGTTAAAAATTAATACTAGGTATAAGCATGAGTGAGCTTGCTAAAAAGTATGATGCTGTGTACTGGATTTGCGTGTGGCCTTAACAAGCATGCTATATTTTTTGAGCTACAATTTTTTTCCTTAATAATATCGTGCTGGTTATGTGATGCAGGAAACGCCTTTTCAATATGATAAATGATCTTCCAATGATATTTGAAGTTGTGACCGGGGCTGCTAAGAAACAGACGAAGGAGAAATTGTCAGTTTCAAATCATAGCAACAACAAATCTAAATCAAACTCTAAGGTATGGAAAATTTTTGTTGTTTAACTATTTCATTAAAGGTTAATCTGTGGATACATAGTAGTGAATTTCCGGGTTAAAGCATTATTACATGGTAAAACTGTAGTAGTGGAAGTATAGCTCTTTTGGACGTAAATCTGATCAAATTAAGTTGTTGGCATTTTGGCTTCTTACATCGATATTTTTGCAAAGGTCATTCTCCTTGTGCTGTTAGTAGACCTGAAAGAGGGAAATAACGTTACAATGTCTAGGGCAACTTATAAATTAGATTCTTTTTTCCCTTTGTGTTTGAAAAATGCAGCGAGGTTCTGAATCTCAGCCCAAATATTCGAAGGCGATGATGCCATCAAAGGTTGAGGATGATGATGGTATAGAAGAAGAAGAAGAAGACGATTAAGAGCACGGAGAGACGTTATGTGGGGCTTGCGGAGAGAATTATGCATCCGATGAATTCTGGATTTGCTGTGATATCTGCGAGAAATGGTTCCACGGAAAGTGCGTTAAGATTACACCAGTAAGGGCAGAGCATATTAAGCAGTACAAATGCCCATCTTGCAGCAACAAGCGAGCACGACCTTGATGATAGTTGGTTCAATGGCTCTTTATGTGAATTCTGGCTTTGGAGACTAACTGTCTGGTGGTAGGTAATGTACTCAAGCTTGTTCTTTGTTAATGTATCCTTTAATCTGAGGATTATCTGTCATGGCTTTTTATGCATAGGTCGCGAACTCGCTGTTTAATCTGATTATAAAATAGGATATTTATTATCTGATCGAGAATCATTTTTCTTCCTGCCATTGGAAGGGTAGACTTATTTTATGTTTGAATCTTCTTGTCCTTATATGCAAAGCATTTTCATTTCCTTTGGTACCCTAAGCTTGAGAAGGGTAATGCTATGTCATTGTCATACATTCATAAAGAAAAGGATTGAAAGAACATTAATACGAGGTAGAACTATCCTATTCTTTCGAAAATAAGAAATGAAAAATGTTGGCTCGAAGTAGAGGTGTTCATGAGTTAGGTTGACATTTGATTTTTCTTTTTTCTTTTTTTTTGTTTAGGCTTGGGTTGGACTAGCCTGAAAATCCCGTTTTACCATTTAAAATAATATTAAAAATATTTTATATTAATATTTATAATTAGATTTAAATATAAAATATTTTTTTATTATTTAAATAGTATTTTGGATTGGCTTGAATTAATAAAATTCATACCGAAGCCCGTTCCATTATGGGTTGAGCCTATTGGGTTGGGCATGCCACTCGGCTCATAAACGGTTGTAGCTCAGAGCTTAGTTGAGTCGGTTTGCATTGGTTTATTTATTTATCTTTTACGAGATGATATTCAATGGATTTGAAATTCAAATCTTGGTATTTGTAGCCCTTATCCTTAGATTGTGATTTTTTGGTGTAATATATATGTATACATATAATTTATTAAAATCAGCCATTTAGGTTGTCATTTTCATCATTAGTTTACTTTCCCATCTTTGCTTCAGCGCTTGGAAAATGACAGAACAATTGTTAGGGAAATCTTTTGACCTTCATCGCCATCTTTTATTCTGTTCAACCAAAGAGTACGTACCATTCAGCAATAGGGATTGGAACTTAGAAGCAATACCAATCTAATTAAAATACAACATGTATGTATATTGTTCTCGATTGAGACGTCTTATCCACCACGAAAGGCAAATGACCTTGAATGTGTTAACCTTTCCTTCTCAGTTTTTGGACAACGTAACTCCATTATCTCCCGGAAGAAAGAAAAAAAAAAAACTGCAACTCCAACATAAAGTTGAACCTTTCGTGTTGCTGCTGCACTGTTTATTTTTTTCTCTCTCCCCCTTTCTCTGTTACTTTCACTCTGGTATTTTTTTTCTCCTTCGCTCGTTTTTTCCCCTCTGCTGCTTTTCTCCCTTCAATAGGTTCAGTTGCTTGTGCCGGTCCCTTCCAAATGCTTCGGATCGATGCAAGGCATGATTGTTTTCGGGTAGGTTTTCCGGACCCATATTTGCCTAGTTTGGTTGATTGCCATGCATGTGCGGGTGGGAATTGTTCTTGCTTTGCCCGATTCTCTCGGGCTGTTTTGGTTTCTGCATGGTGTGGCAAACAGGATTTTGCTTTTAGATGTCTTATCTTGCTTCAACAATTGTGGTGGATGATTTTAACAGTGAAACTCGTGTCACTGGCTTGTTGAAAAATGCAACGATCTTTGATTTGAAGCTGGTTCTCTTTCACAAAATCTTTCCACCTCGTTGAGAATAACTTGTTATGGTTGTTGCAAATGTATTTAATCGGCCATGCTTTTGTCCCACTAGCAACTGAAAGATTGAATGTTGCAACATGGTGTGGCAAGCAGGATTTTGCGAAAGACCGCAGTACATGCTGTAATTCATCACATGCTTAGGTAATTAAGTGGGAATTTCATGTTAAAACATTAAATGAAATAATATATATGACGCATTAACAGATGGAACAAACCATTGTGGATTCCAATCGGCAATTAACTGTCTGGCTTCGGCATCTGCTTTGATCTTGATAGCTGATGGACCAGCCTGATTGTCATGATTTCCAGCAAACATGCTAGGGCATGACTGATCTTGCATCTTCGGTGCATCTGTTGGGTTCAAACTTTTTTGATTCTTGTTGTCATTAAAAGAACAGTTATATGGAAGTTAAAGAAAAAAAACTAAGATGTGGACTAACCAAAGAAAAAAAAAAGAATAAAAACATTTTCTCTATAACAAATCATTAACAGTCTTTAATTTGCCAGATCTGGAATAAATGTTAACATGAAGAGTTTTATCACATTGGAATGGGAAAGTCACAAAATCCCCATGCATAAGTAATTGAGTGCTCGCAAATCTCTTCTAGCCATTCATGAAATAGAATTTTCAAACCTCTTGAGAATTGTTATCTTTTGTTTAGTTCCCAATGGTCATGCATTGCATCGTCTATATTTCTCGGTGGCAGCTAGCATGGTACATAAACGTAGATAACATCAATGATAATGCTTAAAAGTGAGGATTGAAACATGATAGTTCAAACTATGAGCAAAATTTTTCTACCCGCACTCGGCCCGTAGATGAATCTAGATGAAGATGCAGAGAACAAGCACAAAAGAAAACATTTTAAGAGTCGAGTCATGCGATTGGGAACAAAAACATCTGCGGAGTTAATTATAGCATGAAGGATTACGATGCAACAAACAGAATGAGAAAAGGAAAGAAAGAGACGAGCAACGCAGAAGGAATACAAAGAAAGAAACAGAGCAACGTAGAAGGAATGCAAAGAAAAGAGACAGAAGAGCAAGTAAAACAAAATGAAAAAATGGAAAGCCAGGACAACCCTTACGGACAATGGACAACTGTCAAACAGGAGGAATGAGTACGGTAGCCAAGATAAAAGGATGGCCAAATGGGTAATCTACCACCCAAAAACACTTACCATTGGAATGCAGATGGGGAAACGAGTAAGCAACTAGGAAGCAAACGCAACAACAAAGGCTGCCAAGGGAGAATCGGGCAAAGCTTGAACAATTTCCCTTCGCGCGTGCGAGGCAATCCACCAAACTCGGCGAATATGGGTCCGAAAACCCAGCCCAAAAATAGTCATGCCTTGCAGCGATACGAAGCAATTGGAAGGAACCGACACAGGCGACCGAATCTGCTGAGGGGAAAGAAGTAGCAGAGAGGGAAAGAAAAAACGGGCGAAGAGAAAAAAAAAATTAAAAAAAGGAAGAATGAAAGGCTCGGGAGAGATTAGCAGAGATGGGAGGAGAGAATGAAAAAAAAAAATACAGTGACAAGTGAACGCCCTCAGCTTCGAAGGATTTTTCCAAAATTTATATATCGGAAATGCAGGTAATAGTCATCAGTAAAATGCCCCTCTTCATCATGTCAAGCTCTCTTGGCTCTTAGTTGATAATCGTTCCAAGAACTCATAGCTAGTGATCATGGTTGTTACAGACAGACATTGAAGCCCATCTTGGTTCAATCCCTTTTAACAAGCTACCGATTCGCTTTCCTTAATCAAATTCTTCACTGTCTGCAATATCGTCGAAGGTTTTCGTATCCCGTTCTCTTCTGTAATATCCAGAATCTGTAATCTGGTCTTGATGGTGTCGGGTGGCGCAGTGATTAAAGCTGAAACTCTACTAGCCATGGCTGCACTTAACCCTTGAACTGCCACCACCGAGGCCTTTGAATCAGGCCTAATCCCATATGTTTTACCCATGTAGCAACCAAAACCATCCCAAATGAGCTTTTGTGCAACAGAGTACGATGCCCAACAAACCGCATTTGATGGTGCATTTGTCAATATTGAGATCCCAAATCCCCTATACAATCCTTTCATGATCATCTGCACGTACAGTTTTCCTAAACGCATCAGAACCATTCCTGTAATATCGAAAGAATTCACATATTTGCTACTTTAACACTATTGTTGTAACCCTGAACCGTATGTCTTTGGCTGACAACATAGATCGGGGTCCAAACAAGTGCAGCCATGGCTGAACTCAAGCACTAGCTCTAGCAGTGGCCGTAGTATCTGAAAATCCTAAACTGTGGCCGTGCCAACAGTGCTCTTGATAACCTCAAGGGCTCCCATGTGAAGTGCTCGAGCTTGGATTGTCCCCATCGAAGAGGTACCAAAACCCCTACAGAATCCTCTATCCTTCGTATATCATAATTGAGAAAGACATTTTAAAGCCAGAAATTTTGGGTTGAAGCAAATTGTTGCCTAGTTTTCGGGACTACCATAGTGTAAAGAGCAGCTGATAGACCTAAAAATAAAGCGGCACCAAGAAAAAAGAACTCGGATTTATCAAGCATTTGCCAATCTATATCTGCTGCTCTATGAATCTCTGACGCTGAATCATCCTCAACTTAAATTCATTTTAGCCACTTTTTTAAACTGTTCAGTTCAACTTACTAAAATCTGTTTTTTGTCCAGAAATTAATCATAACGCACCTCAAATCCCATTCAAAACTCTATATGTACCAACTCAGCTCCAGTATATATAACTCTGGCTACTTGGTGTTTTCTATGCAATTGAAGCTACAAATTAGTATGAGAGTGGAGAAGATGGTCAAAGGGAAAGAAAATTGAAAATTTATGATGGGTTTTTAGTCTTGGACTGTACAAAGTTGAGGAAATCTATGCAGAAAGGGGAAAATGAAGACTTTTTAGTTAGTATTAGGTATAAAATAAGCCGAAAATTTACTCACTGCAAAGACCCCAGATTTTACTTTTGATTCTTACCTTGAAAAAAAAAAAAAACAAGTCTTTCCAGCCATTTCAAGGCTTCATCTTTTGCCAGTAGGCAAATGGATAATGTTTATAAAGAAAGAAGAGAGCACAGACATCAAACGCAAAGAATTATGAAGGAAATGGAAAGAAGTGGGAGAGACTGAAAAAGAGAGCTTTAAACAGTAGAGCGGAAAGGAGGGACAAGATTATGGATTTTAGCAAGGGTTTTGCGGGTTGGAGGGGAAAGCGCACACGTGGCGGTTATTATTCGAGAGCTACTAAGATATTAGCTGCTTTTTAAGATTCATTTGGGTACAGGCAACCGGACGAGTGTTCTGTTGCTACCCTCTGGTTTCCAACTTAAAACTCTCTAGGCGTTCTTCGTCATATGCATTGCTGAAACTGTCTTTCCCTCGACATGAAAACAAAATCAAACACCCAACTGCCAACACCCATTTGTTGAGTTGAGCTGTTTGTTTTTTTTAGGACACAAGGGGCTTTACCCCATTGTTAGTTCACTTCTCAGTTGGCATACATTGTTGGCTTGCATGCCATGCCTAGTGAGTCAGTCTTAGAAACTTTTCTAAATTTGATGCCGATACTTTCATGAACAGAATCTCACCATTTAGTTTTGCGAGTGATAAAAGTTGCTAAAATATGGCCTATACGGTTGAATTATCTTTTCAAGATCTAAGTTATATATAAAGATATATGTGAGTGTGCAAATGCCTGTGTTACTGTCTGACTTTATGAGAGTTAGACTGAGCTCGAGATTGTCAAATGAATCTAACGGAAGTGAGATTAGGTTGTTACCTTGCTCTATATTTTCAATTTTTTTAAAAGTATATATGTACGACAGTTTAAGTTTAATATATTTTTGAATTTAAATATAAGAATATAATTTTTTAAATATATAAAAAATTAAAAAAATTAAATATATATTTGTATTTGATATTTACACTTAAGTAACATAAGGGGCTGGAGAGTATGCGCATATCTGAGAGAGATCAGCAGTGGAGCAGGTCAATAATGCTTCATTTCCTAGTCATTTTCAGTTTATACATAGAGTATCCCGCAAAATTCCATTTTTCCTTAAACAAACCAATAAAAATAAAAGAGATGTCCCATTATAAGGTGTCAATACCATGCATAAAATTAAAATTCCTTTCTCTGATCAAATGAATTCTGCTCAAATACTGATTCTTGCTGCAACTCAAACCTGCCAGAAAAATAATGATTTTGAGTTAATAAAACAGGCAATTATCGAGAGCTGAAGACCCAAATAAAAAATGGGATAAAAGAGAAAAAAATGAGAAAAATAAAGAAATTGAGAAACTGAAAACAAGGTTAATGCATGAATTTCATCCAATTGACATGATTACATATACATACTTTCTCTGGCAAGAAAGCTCTAGCAGCTGTTTCCAGTGCAATCTGCTAAAATGTTTTCCTAGTAATGTTATATGATGTATCCTCCCAACGACATTGATTTATTTACCTGCAAGGACAGGTTCTCACTTCCAAGGGAAGCCAAGTTTTGTAATATCTCATCCGGTCTTCAACGAATATTCAATACTTTTGTAACTCTATAATATATCTGTCAGATTTACTTATATATATATTGGGGTTTTCAGTGCTCGGAATTAAAGGAACAAAGTAAATGGATGGGCAGAAGCAAAGATTGAAGAATCCCAGTATCCTTTTAGATAAAGAAAACCCTCAAATAAATTTAATATATAAAAATGCCTTATCTTAATCTTATCTTCAAAGACATCATAATTAAGAAGTCAATATATGACATTATCCAAATGTATTAATTGTTTTACTTCTTTAATTATTCTGCTTGTTTTTCTTCTTTTCTTTTCTTTTTCCCGAGAGCCAATTAAAGAACAATCTTTTATGTTTCAAATTCAAATATTAATGAAATTTATTAATTTAATTTTAATAAAAACATTAAAAAATAAAAATAAAAATAAAATATGTAATAAACTTTTAATCTATTTATAAAATTAAAAAAATTACTCATGTATCACACTGAAATCCAAAATATAATAAATTAAGATGGGTGGATCTATTTCTCTTAAACAAAGTGCAAAGACTTGTAAGTGCTTGCCTTGCCTCTGTCCCTAAGCAAGCATCACATACCAAAGCCCTCATCTTTATTTATGTAATTAAATTAGCTGCTCAAATTCTTATTTTAAAACACATTCATAGGCAACATTATGTATTAAACTAAATATTTAATTAGAAAAACATAGGATTAATTAGTATTCTTAAGCAATATTATAGTACTAATGATATAGATCGCTATATATTAATTTTGAAAAAGTAATAGAATATCAACATTGTAATATTTTAGTTATTATATTTGTTCGTATGAATTCATACAAGGTTTTATATATGTATATATAAATATTTTCATTCATGTAATTTTTTAACTAATTTATAATTTTTTTTCTCTCATGATCTTTTTTATTGTAATTTCATTCAAAAATATAATATGTGCATTAAATTAGTTTATTGAACTTTATTAATATCATTTACTATCTTTTAAAAATATTTTACATTTATTTTATTTATTTGATATTTAAAAATCTTGAATATTAAATATTAATAATTTTAAAAGTTATATATGTATGTAAACATACACGTCTACATGTTTAGGTGTAAATGTAATATATATTTTATTAAAAACTAAAAAATATAATATATATATATATATGAAAAATATCAATAAATTCTAAATAATAATAAATCGATATCAATAAGTATCAAGTATTTAAAATAAAAACAATAAAAATTCAAATACAAGTCTAATATATATATATATACTATTTTCAATAATTTATTATCTGTAAAATTAAAGCTAGCTATGTCGTTTCCCGCTGCATGAAACAGGTTCACTGTCGCAAAAGCAATATATATAGATGGATAGATCTATGGCAACCCCTCTATCAGCCTTATGTTCTACTTTTTCCATAGCTCTCTCAAAGTTTTGCCTCTTTTTTCTGAGACAGATTTTAAATATAATTGTTGCATAATGTGTCTGTTTAAGAACTGCTGTTCCTGTTTCAGAAAACGTGATAGTCGTCGTCCCTCAAGCTCCTCCTCAACTTCGTCAGAACCAACGGGTAACTTCAAAGGGCGACCACGTCTCCCCAAATTCGCTGTCCCAAAAAGCTACGATATTCAACTGAAACCGGACCTCGCAGCCTGCAAATTCGGCGGCAGTGTCTCTATCGATCTTGACATCGTTGCCGATACTCGTTTCATCGTCCTCAATGCTGCTCAGCTCTCCATTAACACTGGTTCCGTCTACTTCTCCTATCGAAACCCTCATAAGGTTTCGACCATATCTCAACAAACTCTCAATTTGCAGCTCTCATTTCCCATTTCCCATTATATATATATAAATACCATGTAGTTCTTGGCAGCCAAACATTATATATACATATATACGTAATCCTTGGGCTATCAAACGTCCAAAATTCCTTTTTTTTTTTTTTTTTGTGGTTGTCTATTGCTATAGTCAGTTGGTTGCTGAGAATTTGCTTAATTTTTATCTCTGATCTCTTTAGCAAGTAAAACTTTATTCAACTTACTGGGATATAGAAAATATAGTTGTGTTGGGTTGGGCTGATTATATATTTAGCAGGTATTTGAAGCATCAAAAGTAGGGATGGTGGAAGCAGACGAGATTTTGGTGTTGGATTTTGCTGAGACACTTCCGACGGGGATGGGAGTTTTAGCTATTAGGTTTGAAGGCGTCTTAAATGACAAAATGAAGGGATTCTATCTAAGGTATATAGTTATCATTTCACGTTATTATGTTTAGATTACTATTAGAATATCTATATAAATAAACTTTTCATATTTTTATCATATTTTGAAATTCAGTACTTATGAGCACAATGGAGAGAAGAAGAATATGGCAGTTACACAGTTCGAACCAGCTTATGCCAGGCAATGCTTTCCGTGTTGGGATGAACCTGCTTTCAAGGTATTGCACGCAAACTTCTTTTCTTTCCTTTCAAGTTTACACACAAGAATCAAGATCACGTTGATATTGTTAATTAATTTTTATGGATCTTCATCTTCTGACGTCATTAAGGTTGTTTCATGTTTTGGCAACATGTTTTACAGGCCAAGTTCAAAATCACATTATTGGATGTTCCATCTGAACTAGTGGCCCTCTCAAACATGCCAGTCAATAAGGAGAAACCGAATGGGCATAAGAAGACAGTTTATTACCAAGAATCACCGGTCATGTCTACATATCTGGTGGCAGTTGTTATTGGTTTGTTTGATTACATTGAGGCTTCTACACCTGATGGTATGGATCATTGCTTCATATGATAGTCGACGCTCTGATTCTTCCTATAGTTCACTTACCTGTATCTCTGCACAGGGATCAGAGTTCGAGTATACTCTCAAGTTGGGAAGGCAAATCAGGGGAAATTTGCTCTGGATGTTGCTGTTCGGACGCTTGATTTTTATAAAGAGTATGTTTTGGTCAAATATAAATTTCATGATCTGTGGATTGTTATTCCCTGCAAACCGGGGAACACAAATCTTAGTTTTTCAAAGTGGGAGATTGCTGACAATCTATTATGCTCATTGTACCAATTAATTTCTCCAGTTATTTTCATATGCCATACTCTCTTCCTAAGCTGGATATGGCTGCAATCCCTGATTTTGCTGCTGGGGCAATGGAGAACTATGGCTTAGTTACATATCGCGAGACGGCTTTGCTCTACGACGATCAGCATTCTGCAGCTGCCAATAAGCAAAGGGTTAGTACATGTAGTGTTGGTCTCTTCTCCTTTTTTTTAAGATATGTTTTCCCCTCCCAGAGTTACAGGAAATGTTTGACTAGTGAACTTGGTTGCTTTTAAGGTAGCAACAGTGGTGGCCCATGAATTGGCTCACCAGTGGTTTGGAAATCTTGTAACTATGGAATGGTGGGCTGACCTGTGGCTGAATGAGGGTTTTGCAACCTGGGTATGGCACTTCATTTATTTATTTATATATTTTTTCAAGGCCTCCAGTCTCACCATTGTTATTGTCACTAGCAATGTTCATATTATTAATGATTGTGCATTTTCAGATGAGCTATTTGGCAAAAGATAAGTTGTTTCCAGAATGGAAAATATGGACACAGTTTTTTGATCTTGAATCTAGTGAAGGGCTTAGGCTGGATGGCCTTGCAAAATCCCACCCAATAGAGGTGAATGAGCATAAACTCGGGTTATAAATCCTTTTTTTTTTTCCATAAAATTGACAGATGGATCGATTAATTTCTTGTTTCTTTCTACAATGTTTGATCTTAAGCATGTTGTACTTTGAAGGTGGAGGTAAATCATGCCTCTGAAATCGATGAAATGTTCGATATAATTAGCTACAAAAAAGGTGCATCAATCATCCAGATGCTAAAAAGCTATGTAGGAGGTGCATGCTTTCAGGTTGGTCACCTTGTTAGTTATATGTATGAGCTTTTATATCAGTTAACTTATGAACTTAAAGTTTAATCTCTTTTGATTAACCAGAAGTTAACTTCATTGATTTCTTTCCTGCAATTAGAAATCACTTGCTACTTATATAAAAAGACATGCATGGTCAAATGCAAGGACAGAAGATCTTTGGGCTGCTCTTAAAGAGGGATGTGATCAACCTGTAGACAAGATACTGAATTCATGGACAAAGCAGAAGGGATATCCAGTTGTGTCTGTTAAAATGAAAAACCAGACATTGGAAATTCAGCAGGTTTTAATTAATCTTTAAAAAAAACACTTTGAAATAATATCTTAGTCAGGTGTTCCATTGTATGATGATTTGATTTTGGCAGTCACAATTCTTATATAGCGGTTCCCGTGGTGGCGATGGGCAGTGGATTATCCCAATAACATTTTGCCTCGGCGACTATGATAGCTTGAAAAGCTTCTTGATGGAAAAAAAGTCTGAAACTCATGATATAAAGGATTTCTTTTCCCACATTGACCAAAGTAGTGATCCAGCACGTTCTTGGATAAAGCTCAATGTCGAACAGATAGGTTTCTTCAGGGTGAAATACGACGAGGGCCTTGCAGTTAAACTTCGATATGCAATCGAAAACAAATGCTTGAAAGTTATAGACAGACTTGGTAATTATTCGAGTACATTTTCTTTAGTTCTAATCACGAATTTAAAGTACGGTCAGCAGATTTTAAATGTTACATATTATGTTCAACAGGCATTCTGGATGATTCGTTTGCACTTTGTATGGCACGACAAATGTCCTTGACATCCTTGCTTACCTTCATGGGTGCCTACAGGGAGGAACTTGATTATACTGTGCTGTCTAACTTGATTAAGGTAACGTATTAACCTTACTTCTTTTTTATCTTTACTTCAACTATGCTTTCTAGCCCAGATTTCTCGCTCCTGAATTTCGCAGATAACCGATAAAGTTGGACGGATTGTCGCAGATGCAAGACCTGAACTAATGAATTACATCAAACAATTCTTCATTGGCCTTTTCTTGCATCCTGCAGCGTATGTTTTTTAAATATTGGTGGTTACATTGCACCATTGCAGGACGTTTGAGCTTGAAAATCCGCAAACTGAACCTGTTTTTGTTACCTCAAATTTATTTGTGTTGTAATTTTCTTACAGGAAACTTGGTTGGGACCCTAAACAAGGAGAGAGTCACCTGGATGCTATGTCGAGGGGAGATATTTTCACTGCACTCGCCATGCTTGGCCATAAGGAGACAATTGTAGAAGCAACTTTACGATTTCAAGCTTTCTTGGATGATAGAAACTCACCACTCCTCCATCCTGACATAAGAAAGGTTGTTGTTGATCTCAGGTTCTTAATAAAAAACCCCAAAAGACTTTTATCGACAAACTAAGCTTTTTTTAATTCACCATGTTTGCTTGTTCGCTTGCAGGCTGCATATGTAGCCGTAATGCAGAAAGTCAGCTCCTCTAACGAAGCAGGTTTTGAATCTGTTTTGAGAGTTTACAGAGAGACTGATCTAAGCCAGGAGAAAATTCGGGTTTTAGGTAAAAAAAAAAATTATTTTTCTAATCTTGGAGATTATTAAAATCGATGAAAATTTTCAAAAATCATATACACTTTTTTTTTTTTTTTTTGAATTTTTGGGTAGGTTCATTGGCGTCTTGTCCTGACCAGGGTATTATTTACGAAGCTCTAAACTTTCTCTTGTCTTCTGAGGTATTTTAATTCCCGGTTCAAATTTTAGCATTCGTCTTGATAAACTAAATTTCCTTTGAGTTAGATGGTATTCAAGAACACTTTCCTTGTTATCTAGGTTCGCAGCCAAGATGCTGTTTTTGGACTTGCTGTTAGTAAGGAAGGCCGTGAAGTTGCTTGGAAATGGCTCAAGGTAATAAAACCTATTTACTTGGACCCGAAATTCATCAACGGCATATTCAATTTTTTCTGAGAAAATGAAGAGTCTAACAGCCAGAAGACTCTTCTTCTTCTTCTTCTTCTTCTTCTCGTTTAGCTCGGATAAATTCTGTTTAATAATGGCCATGCAGGATAACTGGGATCAAATCTGGACAACCTACGGTTCTGGATTCTTAGTAACTCGTTTTGTCAATTTGATTGTGTCGCCGGTTCGTGCCTCTTGCAATTCCTGTTCTGAATTCTCTGTTTTTCTTGTTCCTGTTTACTCTCAGGATTATCGTTTTATATATAGATGATATACATATATATTTTCCTTCACAGTTTGCTTCGTCTGGGAAAGTGAAGGAAGTAAAGGAGTTCTTTGCAAATCGGACAAAGCCTTCAATTGCCAGAACATTGAAGCAGAGCATTGAACAGGTGGAGATCAATGCCAAGTGCGTGAAGAGCATTCGGAATGACAAAGATCTGGCCGACACTGTGAAGAAGTTAGCAATCAGGAAAGACTAAACTAGGACAATATTTTTGCATCTATTAATGTCATCACCATATTCTTTTCCTTTGCTTTCTTTCCTTCTCTCTAAGGGAAAGCTGCTGATGTAAATTTTAGGGTGTTCTTCTCATGGCACGGTTACCAGAGTCATATCAAATCTATAATGCGAAAAAAGTGGCTTTTAAGTAAATTAGCATTTCAAGGTTTGAAAATGGGACAAAAAACATCCAGTGTGAAAAAGTTATAAATTAAATATAAAATGACAGGCAATCCAAGACTTATTTAATGTGAAATAACACCTCTTTAACATTTTTCATTCCGTGTAAATGAAAAAAAAAAAATCTATTACACGACAAATTTAAAAGAAAAAAAAAAACAAAGAGTAACATTCCAGAAAAGCATAAGAGAACTCCGGATTTGATATCGTATTAAGCATGCAACCTAAAATAATTCAAAGTTTAACAAGGTAAGGTAACATCGTTTTAACATATAAATATTATTGTGGTAAACATCGACATCAAATTTTTCCACACGTATAATGCAGTATGAGAAAGGAAGCACCTTACATGGCCAAAAATAATCACTTCCAAAACCATACGCATTGGCTGGTTTATTGTTCTACAGGCTGGAAACATCTCATCAGAAGCAAGCAATGGATAAACCACGCGGTTGAAATAATACAAAAAACAAGTACCCTATCAAGAGTGATTTTTTAGCACAATGAATACAATGTCCCACAATGTCAAAATCATGGAACTGACATAATCTCCTATTTCCTATGGCACAGCTAAGATTTACAATAGCCAGAACTTGGTTATGTTACGTCTAAAGCCTCGGAACAATTGAGAGGTTGTTTGAGTACCCCATGTCTAATACCTATGTCCAACATATATTCGGACATGAATAAGGGATACGATCATCCAAATATTAAAAAAAAGATTTCGAAAAAAATTGAATATACCGGTGTCGGATACAATCCCATATCCGAAACTCATCCTGAGTCTGAGTAACATAGGCTTTGATATAGTACATACAGACTGATAGCCAGATTCCCTCCTCCCTTGAAAAACAAATGGGAAAAACTACGTTGAACCATATGAAAGTAGGTCATATGGAAAGATTGAAGATGAAGGATGGTTGGGAGACCATCATGTCTTATTCTTGAACTTCCTTTGAGCTTTCAGATCGACCACAAGTACAGTGATGTTGTCCTTGCTTCCTTTCTGGAGAGCACGGTTTGAAAGGTATTCTGCTGCGGCTTGAGCAGCAGGATCGATTGTCTCGCCCCTTCCGGAATTCAGTGTAGCACCATTCTTTTTGTGCCATTGCAGTATTCTTCTCCGGGCCAGGTCGCATGCTTCTTCATTTGTCATAACATCCCATAGACCATCACTGGCCAAAATGAGGCATTCGTCTTCTTTTGCTCTTGGAACGAACATTACTTCTGGATCTGGAATGATCCATGGCTTCAGATATCTATCACCTGAAACAACAAGAAGGGTCATTCTCATTTTTAATTATTCTGTCCGGTCAAATTATTTATGATTAGTTATGGCAAGCATCAACATCGGAAACACCAGCAATCAGGTGTATTATGAGTTTGTGACCTTACAAGAGGAGTCTATATTCTAGTATCCTGCATGGCATAAAAGAAGCAGCTAAGCAACCATCCTCAGAAAGCTAACGCAACAGAGTTACCAAAAAGAAATAGCTAAATACTGCATGCTTTTAGAGAAAAATGACAGCGGTAACAGCATAATTTGAAGTTATTTAGAAGTCATATAAGTTGATGTCAATTTATAATCTAAAATATATTACTTCAAGGATAGAACATCCAATTGGATGCTGAAAGAACAGCAGGCATTCTTTAAATACATATCGAAAACGACATGATCTATGTTACTCAGACTCGGGTGTGTGTGTTGGATATAGTATTTGTCCTACACGGGTATGTTCATTTTTTTTAAAGAGTCCATGCATTTAGAGGGTCATATCCCCAAACAAATGTCCGGAAATGTGTTGCATAGGAGTGTCAAGCATGGGTACTTCAAGAAAAATAAAGAATTAAAGCAACATAGGACATGATTCTTCTTAGCATTTCAGAAACAAGAGATCCTGGGTAGAAAAGAGAAATGACAACAAATGCCACACCATAGGTTCCCTGCTTGCAATATTTATGACCACACAGGTTTAATACTCAAAATGTGACTTCTATATCAGCCCGGACACATGGTTCTATCATGCAAACTTTGACGAAAGAAAAGCAAATGCATGGATACTTATATCTATTGCTATCCCTAACATTCACCAATCTTCTTGCAAGGGTTATATTCTTTTGGGCATAGTTGAAGAAATTTCCCAAATTACAAACAGCTTCACCTTTTGAGCAGTTTATGCAACAAAAGCAAAACGTTCTCCATGGAGTTCATTAAGGCTTAAAATGGATACTGCATCACCGTAACAAAAAGTCAAGATGTTGACAGAGGGCATGGCCATGGGAACTTCGTGCTGGTAGCTAGAGTGAAAAAATTCAAGCAAAAGCAAAAGAGTAACAGAGTTTGAATACTACCCTAGCACTCCTCATTAACACATTTCAATGGTCAGTTGCACAGAACCGTGCCAAATCCAACCAGTTCTGAAACATCATTCATTATACACAGATCCTACAGCTGATGTTTCAAGTGAGGCACATCGGTACACAGATCCTCTCTTACAAGTGATATATGTTGTATTCTGCTTTATATATATGCAAACAAAAACTTATGACAGGATAATTATTAAGTTCAAAAGATATAAACCATTATGAGGTTGCCATTTGGGGAAACTTGTATTAGAAAAGATGCCCCCACTCCTCTTATGGTTTTAAAAAGAATAAGTATATCCAACACATAAAATGGTAAAAGCATTGAGTTCAATTCTTTAAAAAAAAAAGTTTATTATGACTGCACACTTACCGATGGACCTTGACATTGCAAGAACGCCAAAAACTCGATGGCCATTCCATTGGATAACCTTGCCTCCAGCAGCTTCTATCCTTTCACATTCATCTTCTCGATTTGGCTAAGAAATATGAACAGAATTAAAAAAGGGGTACAAGTTCCAACAGTTTATGGAGAAATACAAGAAGATATATAGATGCAATTTACGGTCTCTTACTTTATGATCCACGGATAAAGCCATGGGCTCTTTCCCGCGACATAGAACAGCCCTTGAATCTCCACAGTTTGCTACAATAATATGAGAAGAACAAATAAGGGCAACAACAGCGGTAGAACCAACTGTTTCTGGGGCAACGGGCTCTTGACTCTCTTGTCCTCCAACCTCAGCATCAACTTTAATGAAACAATTTGTGAACGCCTTCTTCCATAGCTCTTGGCGACTATCTGTTACGCTTACATTACTCCGGCCTTCCTTAAGAAACTCTATTTCCTCAGCTAACACGGAGTGAATTCGTTCACTACAGTAGTTTGCAACCTGTACAATGGCGAACACCAAGGGAGAAATTTACTTCCAGTACATCTCATCAATTGCCATTCACGATTCAATGGAATGGAAAGAAAGCTAACATGAAAGATACAAAGGACATTGTAAAAACTAACCTGTGAGCCGCCATGGCCATCATAGACCCCGAAGAAATGAGCAGTCTGATGAGCAAAGCCCCTGCTAAGGCCATCAAGATTCCGATCACCAGCTAGCATCCGAATTGGAACCTTTAAAAACCGAGGCACAGAAGCCACTGCATCTTCCATCTCAGGTCTCCTTCCGCATATTGAGGTAAATCCCCAAAGAGGCACATATTCCACCTCAAACACACTGCGTGGAACTGAAACTGTTGTACTCAGCTCCTTTTCGAGAGCCAATTGAAGAACCACTTCAGATGAATTCTGTTCACACCCAGTTCCAATCTCTTCCTCAAGGTTTACTGCCACAACGGGATCACTCGCAACCTCTGTTTCAAGTTCAACATTAGACTCCATAAACTTGGTGGCCTTCGCAATAATATCCACACTGCAAATGCTTTTCTCGTTGTCCACGGAAGTTGGTGTTCCGACCTCAGAAACAGCGTCAGAACCCAGGAAATCCTCTCCATAAAGGCTACTAGTCTCACTTGCTAATGATAGTGAACAAGAGCTATCAAGATCAAGAACAAGATCACCATCCAAAGACAAAGAATCATCGTCACTTTCTCGGCCTATGACATCATTACTAGCAATCCAACTAACTTTACAATCAGATACCATATCCAAGGCGGCAGCTCCTTCTTCCTTGACCTCTTCTGTCAGTGGCAACTCTATACAACTTTCTTCAATCTCCATGTCAGCAAAGTTACAATCCACATCTTCACCAGTAAGTGACCGGTTCTGGTTAGCAGCAGCCTTGGTTGCAGAATCAGTTAACATACAAGCAGGATTTGCCATAAGCTTAAGTCTTGTGAAGTCTGAATTACCTAATCTAAATGGCAGCGTGACCATCAGAGACATTTCCTTCATCAAAATTCCTATGCTGGCAGCACAAAAAGTAAGCTTCCAACCCTTCAAAAATCATCCAACCTGTCATTGTTCAACGAAACTATCACCTTCTTCTTAAATAAGGAACGACAATGGGATGTGAATGGTGGGTTTTAACAGACCATTTCCTATGCCTTAATTTACCGAAAAGTTGTCCAAAAAATAAAGGAAAAAAAAAAGATGCAAAGTTCATGGGTTTGCAACTTATGAGTGAAGCCAAAAAGGTAGTGAAAGGGATATGGGTTACACAGATCTAGTCAACTGCAAGTGGATCCAATCTTCCATTTGTGGACATTTCTAACAAAAAATAGTTACTTTAGACCTTCATTAAGCTTTTTTCAACTTCTTCTTCTCTCTCTTTATCTACCTCCATCAACAAAAGTTAAATACAAAAAGAACCAGAGAAACAACTTAATATCCACAAAAAAAAAAAAACCAAAAAAAATATATAATAGATATAATAAATAAAACTTTCAGAAAGCTACAATTAGATCAAATTTGAAACCAACCCTTTATCTTAAACACAAAAAGGAAGACTTGGAGAGGGGTCATGAGAAAGAACTCAAGAAAGCTGATGTCCCAGGAATCACAAGAAAACCCTAAGAAAAATATATTACTCTCTATCTTTTTTTTTTTTTTCTTTCACATATCACTTAAAGAGTTCCCTTGATGTAAGGCAACCCTTCATAGCCACTTGTAATTACAACCAAGAAAAAGAAAGTAAATATAAAAATTAAAAATGAAAAAAGAATGAGTACTACCTAATTTCATTGTTTCAAGCAAGGAGCTTTTTGCATATATGGAAGATGAGACATGAAAAAAAAAAAATCAAATGAAGGTCTCAGAAAACAAAGATATGGACTTTGCCTTACCATTTGAAGAAATAAAAAATAATAAAACAACTTAATGCGATCATTAAGGATTAAAAAGACCATTTTTTTAATGCTTCTTCTGTTTCATTTGTACATTCTAAACACACTACAATACCAATATCTGGGTGTTCAGACTTGAAGGAAAGAGAAAGGAAAAGAAAGAGAAAAAAAAAATTAAAGAAAAAGAAAATGCATTGATGAAATGAAAAAGACAGAGGGAAGAGATGACAGATGTTTGGTCCTTACTTGTCCATTTTTTTTTAATTTTGTTTTTTTTTTTTTCCTTTTCCATCCTCCACTCCTACAAGGGTCTTTGCTTAAATTCGATCCTAATTGCTTTTTATTTAAAAAAAAAAAGATGCTATTACTTTTTTATAAACATTTAGATTTTTATTCTGAAAACTTGTTTGATTTGATCCAATCTTGAAATCTCAATTATTTGGTAATGACAAGTTTTTTAGTTGTACAAAGCACTAGGATTTTTATTTTTAATTAAAAATTTAGTTGATCATCCATGCATTAGCAGTCTTTGATACATGCTTATCCCAGTAAAGAAAAAGTTGCTTTTAAGTTACTTAATATAATCATGAGTTTAGAACCTTTCAAAAATTATTTTACTTATATTTAAATCAAATTAATTTAAAATTTTATTTATTATTTATTATTTATTATGTCATTAAAAATTTTTATATTATTATTTATATATTTTTTAATTAAATTTAAAAAATATTATTTTTTATTAAATAATAATTTAAATATAATAAAATTTAAATTTTAAAAAATTTAATTAAGGTCCAACTTGTACAAACATCTATTGAGCCAAGCAGATAGTCTGACTTAAACGAACCAAATAAAAGCCAAAATTTTATTTTTTTTGTTTCTTTGTTTCCTCCCAACATGCGGGGATCCTTGTTACAGATACCCTGATGCTTCAGCAGACAGAGGTGCCTTACTCATCTTTTTCATTTACCCTTGATTTTCACTTTCTTCTGTTGTTCCTAAAAGTTTTGCCTTATGGTTCGTTGAATTGTCTGCAAATTTTCACTCTTTCGTTGTACTTTCGAATTTAGCTTCTTTTTATGTCGTAATGAATGTGGTTATATGGTATCTCATTTGAATTGGACTACGTTGGAGTTGATTTACACCAACCATTCTTGTATAAGAAGGGATATCTTTTACTGTTATCATTATTATTATAGCTGTTGGTTTTTTTTTTCTTTTTCTATTTTTCATTTAAACATTATTAATAGTAGCAATTGCTAATGCCAAGCTTTCCCACGATTCTTGACTGCTTAAGGTGTCATATGTAAAATCATAAAGGTGATATCTTAAAATCATAAAGCTTATACACGCACTTCAACTTTTCAAAAAAAACCTCTGCTTTGGATTCGGATCGATGCAGAATTCACGGAGCAAATCGATTTTTACCGTCACTAGTGTAGGTTGAGGTTGTTTGCAGCATTAGACACGCAAACATGGTCCTTCTCGTTGGTGCCTGCCATAAGCATGGATGCTTGGCAATATGAATACACGTTCAGTGGCAGCTTAGAGGATAGGCTATTTCGAAAAGGCAATAATCATCCTCTTTCATGGAAGAATAGATTTAAAAAATAGCGGCAGAAATTGCTACTTCTTCACCAAGCAAATGCCAGAACGACTAGAGCATTGGGACCTTAAGCCAGCTTAACATTCTCCAAGATCCGCAATTCTGTGGGAGCAAAATTAATTTGTGAAGTCTGCCTAGCAAGGCTAGTTTTTACCTTCTGTACCTGACAGTGTAACACAATACCTTTATGTTACATGGATCCTTAATATCAACAAACAGGCATGCTAGCAACCATTTTATTGCGCACCAAGCCTTCAATAGGTCCTTGCTCACCATATTGGAAGGGCCGTTGAGAAAAGGAACTTTCGCCGGCATGCTTGATCCAGCTGCTCCAGATTGGCCTGTTGAAGAGACTTTATCATTTGCTCAATTGGTACAAAATGTGTAGAGTTGATCAGGAAGAGGAACAGACCAGATCTTGGCACTGTTATTACTAGTTATATTACTTGAACTTGGATACGAGTACCAGATACGAATATATTCATATTTTTATACCCATATCTGGGTATGCGTAGGAAATAAGTATGAGATATGGGTATTTTAAGACAAATGAAGAGTGGAGCAACATAGATTAATATAAAGTATAATCTTTCTTGCCACACAATCTGCATGTGGATGCACTAAATACATTTTTCTCGAATATCAGGTTTTCCTGCATGGTAATTTTATTGAATGGCAAGGAATCAATGAGTAAGACTGAAAATTCTGAAACTGAACAAATTACCAAACTCCAAAGAAGATGGCGCTGAATGAAGTTCCGGATGAGATTGAAGGATCGATAGAAAGAAGCTTTTCACATCTGACGAAAGATAACATTATTATTGAACAAGTTGGAAGAGGGGAAGGATGCTGGAATATGCAATATGACTTCAGAAATGGGTATATCATCATGGTTATTTTAGCAATTGCGGACTATATTGCTCTAACTCTTTACTTTTCTTAAGATATATATCCGTATCTTACAATTATATTTGAGTTTAAACAACATAATTTGCGAAAAATTGCTTTCGAAAAGGCAACCTAAAACTTCTTTATTTTTTGTGCTTGCAGAACAGTTAGTAGTCACTTTTCCTATTTACTTTTTTAAGAATTGTAGACTTAAAAGAATAAGGTACTCTCAGAAACACTGAAGTGATAATTACTTTTAGTAATTCTTTCCCCAGTCTCCGAAAGTCGCTCATCAACACAATCATAACCATCGTTGCACCATTTAATGACACAGATATTTCTTTTTCTTTATTTGGTAGATATTAACGTAATCTTAAGTGAGTTTATATTCATATATGACATTAA
>JAQSVH010000010.1:3498130-3516992 GCA_029448705.1 Adansonia digitata
CATTTTTTTTTTCAAAAATCTCGAAAAGAAGTAATCTTTCAAAGGCAATAATTATGATTAGTTGCGTCTCTCTCTTTCGAAAGCTATGCAATTGACATAATTAATATTTCTTTTAATCAAATAGAAATCAAGATAAAATAAGATAAGAAGGTCCAGAGCAAAAGAACAAAAATTGTTAGCTTTCTAAGCATGCTGGACTTGCACTCAGATTACGGGTTTTAGCTTCAATTCAACACTCTAGATCTGCAAAATTAAATCTATGCTTCATTTTCAAATAATTTAAAAGTTTGGTGGGCATCTAAAAATGAAAAATCCATGAAATTTGAATCTTTTTTTTCTATTGTTTTTTAAATGTACCCTAAAAGCAATGAAAGGAAAAAAAAACATTATCAACAGTTAAACATCTACATAAAACCGTTTATTTCGCATTAATTCTTCTCTTCCTTGGTCAAATCAATCCCTAACCCAGATTTTATTATCAGAAAACAGATAAAAAAGTAACTTTCTGCAAAACAGAACAACCAAAATTAAACCAAAAATAGAGAAAAGAAAGAAAGAAAGCTTATTGCCTGAATATGGAGGGAGGAGCTAGCAGAGAACTCGAAGAAGAAAAGCCCCTGCAAAGGAGGTAATGCTTTGGGGGAAATTTGGGAATGGCAAAAGGAAAGCTCTCCAATGAGAGAAATTCAAAGAGAAAAAAATGGAGAATTATTCCCAAAAAAAAAAAGGCCAAGATGATTAGTTGGTGGTCTTTTTTTCCCCCGGGAATTCGGGAATTTTATTAATAATAATAATTAATTTGTTTGTATCACTGATCGTCGCAGCAAAATTTTCTTTGAGTGAAGGGACTCTCGGAGGCTGAATGGCTATTGAAGTTGGTCAGACAGTCACGGCCTAATGGATTGGTCACGGGCAGTTTAGTTTTGACCTTTTATGCCTTTGATTTCTAATGCCCCCAAAATCATTTCAACCACAGGGGTACGTAGCTCAAATGGTAGAGCGCTTGCTTTGCATGCGAGAGCCACGGAGTTTGATCCCCTGCATCTCCACTTTTCTCATTCGTTATTTTTCGTTTCCAATGCCGAATCGCAAAATTCTCCTCCACGGCAACGACCTTTGCCTTCAAAAAACCCGTTAAACCAGGTCGGAACTCTCGTCGTAAAATCCAAGAGAACAGATTAGAACCTGACCCGCGGTTCCAATCCCCTCTGTTCATAACGCTGCAAAAAGTAATATTCTTTTCTCTTAAATTCATGACTTGCACACTTTGAAATGTCTAAAGAGCTCCAGTCCAAGGATCACGATTCCATTGTTGATAATGCGACTTGAATCCCTCATTGTTGTTGATTTTTTTGATACTTAACATGTTTTGGTCAGAAGAATTAATTAATTTATAGTTCATTGCTAATAATGTTTGGTTCTCCTCTCGTTCCATAAGCATGTTTGTTATTCACTTGCTACCAATATAAATCTTGATTTCATGTTTTAAGGAATTAGAAAATATGTAAATATATATATATATGTGTGTCCAATACAAGTATGTTCAAGTTTTACTAAAAACTTGGGGATCATATCCCCGTATTTATGTCCAAATATGAGATCGGACACGAATGCTAGATAAAAATGCTTCAAAGAAAAATGAAAAATGAGAGCACCATAAGTATGCAATTTTCCCTAAAACATAACAGCAAAAGAAGATTGGATAATTCCAGCATGGTTACGAGATAAAACTTGAATTCAAATCGATTATGAGCAATGGCTGAAGTTGCAGAAATGGATCACAAAAATAATAATACAAATACATACAACTTTTGGAACAATCTGCATGATGGTTACTATACCATTTGTTTTTATTATTACATGAAAGGTTCCAAAATTAATATCTTATATTTCTTGTTGTCTCACCTCCAAAACAGGATCAGATTGAGCTGCGAGCTGCACAGCTACCTTACAAGCGTTTTACGAAGAAGGGGATGCAAAATCAAACCTTGATTACCATGATCCAAGCTCTAAATCATCTAAATCATTGCTAAACAAGGTGTTAACATCCTATCAGGAACACGAAATACGATGTTCAACATCTGCGATTTTCTTTGCATCCTTTTCTCACCTACCAAACGACCATTTAAAAGTTCCAACTATTCAATTATTTGCTTGAAAAGATGATCATGTTCTTAGGAAAGAAAGAACTGATTTTTTTTTTATGAAAGGTTTTCAAAATCTATGTGCAATACTACAGTGGTCCAAACATTAGTTGATCAATCAGAAAAGTAGTCAATTAAATCTGGAAATTTCTACTTATTTGATCTGCTTTAAAACTACTAACCAGCAAGAGTTTTCTTCCGCATTTCAATCAAGAAAATGCTTAGCAATCACACTAAAAACTTGTTCTAACCAACTTTCTGAGACAGACTCATTAAACAAGGATAAGTTTTGTTCAAGGAAACCTTTAACAAGAATGGTAATTGTCAAAATTGCAGGAGCTTACTATTGTAGAATCCCAGTGCTCGAAAAGGAGTTGAAGAAGCCTACGTTACTCCAACTCTTCAATCTTCTCGAAGTACTCATGTCTATGTTACTTCGACTCTTCAGTTTCTTCGAAGTACTCATGCCGACACATATTCAGACGTAGTTATAACGTATGATGCTCCAAATATATGAAACAAATGAGAAAAAAAATTGAGTCTACTCGTATCGGATACATACCCATATTCGACACTCTCTCCGAATCCGAACAAAAGCTATCATTGAATATTTAAGAGGATCCTTTGCAGAGATTCATACAAATGTATTGATAACTATAGGTCAGATCTAAATGTAAATTATATAGCATTGAAAATATAAACTTTGCCCACTACAAATTTTGTTCTAAAAGGAATGATCGTTAAGGATCAACAAAGTTTAAACATTGTTGCATTTCTTTTTTGAAAGTATATGGGAACAACAAAAAAGACGACAAGATGAAATACCATTTGCAAGACAAACTACCATTTCATTTGACAACATGAAAATTAAAGACGATTTGAGAGGCTAATGTTACTAATCGTCTTTTAATCGTTTGAGAAGCCTGGAAGCCCAGCGCCGGACACGTCGCTTGAGGGTGTAACCAACGACAATTCCCGCGACAAAGCAAATTGCACAGAGTTTTGAACAGGTAGAGAGTGAGATTACTTGCCTGAAATTCGAGACCCAAAAACAAGAAAAATAAAAATTTATAAGTTGTAATGAAAAAAAAATTGCAGCAATTCCATTTAGGAACCATTAAATCAAGGAGTATCTGATAAAAATAAACAGTAAGAACCTAGGAGGCCTGGTGACCAATACACGAGAGCTATTATCAGCAGAAGATAAAGAGTAAGAAGATCCAGCTCTTCCACTGTGAAGATTGTCAGGAATTTCGTGCACGAAAGAAGAATCCTTTGGGAAGGAAGGGATCCAATTCTGCAATCCCTCCATTGATACTGCTCAGTACCCAAAAACCCTATTCCCTTAGTTGTTAATATTTTAATTCAACATAGAGGCTTCAGCCTTTTATAATAGATTGGGCCAGAGTCCTATGGTGGGCTCAACCATTAGATTCAATTATAAAACCGTTCATAAAGTGTAAATATCCTGCGAAAATAATAACATTCATAATTCCCTTAATAATTTTTGATTCAGCTCAAAATTTAAGATTAAAAAATTAATTTAAGTTTAATCGAATTTTATTTTTTAAAATTTAAATTTAATTTAAAATAAAAAATAAAATTAAATATATTGCACGGAAAATGCACAAGGTAGCATGATATAATTTCTCTCAACTCATATTAGCCAGACTTTTCTTAGTTAAAGATTTTCTTATTCTTATTGATCATTTTCTATTATTTTCGTGTCATTTTCAATCGATTTTTTTCTTAAAATTCAAATTTCATTATTGGTGTTTGAATTTAAATTTAAAATTAAATTTTTTAATATTAATTAAAAATAAATATATATTTAAAATAAAAAACTTGATAAAAATTATAACTATTTGAATAAAAATATTAAAATATTTGAATTCAACTTACTTAATAACTTAACCCTAACTTGATAATAATTAAATCAGTTTGAGTTTTTATTTAAACTAAATTAAAGTGGTTTGTTAATAATGATTTTTCATTTACACATAGACGAAGAGGCTAGAGGCATTAGGCTAAGAAGACCTATAAAATTAGAAGCCTAAGGGAAGAGATGCTAAAATGTTTTATTTATATTCGAATTTAATCTACCTTAATTTAATTTAAAAATTTATTTTAATTATTAAAAAATTTATATTAATATTTTTATATTTTATATTTAAATTTAATAAAAATAATTTATTAATTTATTAAATAATAATTTGAATTGAAGTTAAAGTCACCCAAATCATAAAAATCGATATTCAATCCCGGCCTTATTTAGACAGCCCGACCCTTGAAGAGGGAAGGCTGCGGACAGCAGTTGTCCACGCACTGCCATCCATCCGCCTTCGTCCCTCTGAGTGAGCTGATCCAATAGCCTCTCTTTCTATCTTCCTCTCCAAAATTTTCAAACCCAAAAGTAAAACCAGCTATACTCTTCGTCTCCACCCAAAAAAATGGCTTCAGTTCCCGCTATTTCTAATCACATTTTTGCTTCTCAACTCGCTTCTCACACCCCAAATACTTGGTCTTCAGTTTCTAAATGTCTCCCACTTCTACCTAAATCACTACAGTCTCAGTTTTATGGCCTCAGGTTCTCTTATTCTTTTTCTTCTCTTTCAATCCCGTCTTCCTCTTTTAAGACTCTCATTTCTGCTAAGGTACATTGTTTTGTGTTTATTGGCTTACAAGTACTGCTTTAATGATTGCTTACGATTTTGGGGTTTTTGGGTTTTGCCGTTTTGTAGGTGGAAAAAGGTTCAATGCCTCCATCATTCACATTGAAAGATCAGGATGGGAAAAATGTAAGCCTTTCCAAGTTTAAAGGAAAGCCCGTGGTTGTTTATTTCTACCCTGCCGATGAGACCCCTATCTGCACCAAGCAGGTCACTGCTTTTAAAGTCTTTGTTACATTTTTTTTCCCCTTCCAATGGATGAACTTCATTTCAATAATGAAATCTCTACTTATACACTTTAAATCAACAGGTCGTTTTTGGGGATTTTGTAATAAAATTACATTGCCTGATATATTTGGGTGGCATTCATCTGATTTAATGGCTGTTGCATTACTGAAATTAGTACTTTTTGTTGTAGGCATGTGCTTTCAGAGATTCTTATGAGAAGTTTAAGAAATTAGGAGCTGAAGTTGTTGGAATCAGTGGTGATGATCCATCATCACACAAGGTAATACGTACACCTTTTTGCTGCAGATTATATTCTACATTTTGTTGGCCTTCTACTGAGCTGAAGTGTATATAATTTCTTTTGAGATGTTCTTTTTTTTTAAAAAAAAAAAAAAAAACCAAAATCCTCTGTCTGTGGAGTGTAAACCGTATTGTGTGTAATAATTGGAAATTCGATCGTCTACGTAAATATCTCTCGGCAGTTATTCCTGATTGTCTGTGATAAATTGATAATAATTCCATCCAGTATACTTGTTCATGTTTTCTTGTATCCAACAGCTGCTTGGAAATTAACCGGCGATTAGTAGATAGATACTACTTAGATATCATTCTCATTTTCATATGGTCTTTTTGTCTCTTATTGAAAATGGACGCTTGGTTTTTGTAAGATTTTCTGCATTTACAGTTATTGCAAGATTGAAATTTGCCACTGTCAAGAAGTTTATAGGTTTTACGTATCAAATGTCATCCAAAGTGCTTGACGCTGACAACGATTTTTAAATCTATCAGGCATTTGCCAAGAGATACAGACTTCCATTTACATTGCTTAGTGATGAGGGAAACAAGGTGAGGAAAGAGTGGGGAGTTCCACCAGCAGATATGTTTGGAACATTGCCTGGGAGACAGACCTATGTTCTTGACAAGGACGGGGTCGTGCAACTGATATACAACAACCGGTTTCAGGCTGAGAAGCATATAGATGAAACCTTAAAAGTTCTTCAAACTCTGAAACCTCTCTAGAAATGTTCTTTTTTTTTTTTTTTTGTTCTATCCTCCGACCCTTGGATACGTGCTCTTGATGTTAGGCAAGTGTTTGCTTTTGTGTGAATCAAGCCCCCTCGTTATAACTGCTATCTCTGTTAGTAGACTTGGACCCACATTACAATTAGTAAACCAGCAGATCATTTCTGCTCTAGGAAATTGAGCTACCACTGTCCCCTCGATTTTCACGGAATGAGAATTTTTTGTAAATTTCGTGTTTAATTATCAACATAGTTTGATGTTGTTAAGTCTGGCCGGGAATCTAGCACGGATGTCTCATCTCTGGCATAGGAAACAACAGCTAGTACTCAGATTCCCATTAGCCCTTACTCGGGCTACTACAAAGAATAAATCTCCTCATATGTACTTGAGCTACTAACTCTGGTCTGATGTGAATGTATTCAGTTTCTTCACTAAAATACGTTATGGTGAATTTATCAACTGAAGTGGCCGAAAAAAGCGGGAGGTTGTTGACTTCTGATTGACTTTTGGACAACTTTAAATAGAAGATCTAAAATTCTATATATGTACTTAATTAAGACAGGTAAGTTTCAGTTTGGTCTATATTGTAAGAACTTATTTCTTCAATTTTTTTTTTTTTTCAGTTGATACGGAAAACACGGGAAAACGCCTACGTCGTCCTAATAAGGACGATTAAAGCCTTGCGATGATGACTACTTAATACTTTTCTTCAGCTGATTTTTCTTTGAAGCATACACATGATAATACCTCTATAATAAGGGCAGAAAGAATGATTGTATGATATTTTTCTTTTACTTTTCCTGACCGTAATCTTGACTGCCATAAGGGCTAAAAACTTCTGATAACCAGCTGTTCTTCCGCCACGAGTTCCACCCCATTTCTTCACAGATTTCATCACTGTGGTTGATGCTGAATGTGGAAATGCAGTGCCTCTTGTAAAACCTGGTAGCCCTCCTCATAACCTCCGTCTCTCTAGAGACTTGTTCTAGCATATTTTCAGCACTTGGGAGCTTAAATTTTTCATCGACAAGTCGAGCAAGCCACATGCTACGCAGCTCTGATGTGTGAAGGTTCGCGACACTCTCGATGTAACCCACGAAAGCCATGTTTGGTACCAATGGATGGATCGTGCCCCTGAGACAAAAGAATGAAGATATTGCAAATATTAGTCCCCAAAAGAACTTTACAGAATGCTCAAACAATGGTGTCTGTTTTTGTTTTGCTTTTTTTTTTTTTTTATTGAAACACAGTTCTAATGCAATGTGCTCTTTACCTATATAAGGGCATGATCCCAGAGGGAAACTCTATCAAACTTCGGAAAGGCTCAGGTAAAATAGTTTTGAGTTTCTTCTTTCCGTCGTAACCAGTTGCAAGAATTACAACATCAGCCCTCATTTTTGTGCCGTCATCAAACTCGATTCCTTCTTGCCAGAACCACCATTTCGATGCTCTTTTGAAAACAATGTTTCCCTTATCAGCCTCAGTGAAGAAATTCTGTGGCATGATGGCCATTTGACAAGATGCATAATCTTCCTCAAATGGATGGTCAGGTTTCAATCCATACTTCTTTAACGGAAGTTTCCAAAGCACGTAGGACTCAATGAACTTCGAAACTCCACGCCTCTGTTAAGAAAAAGAAAAACAATATATCATCTTAACATAAACCTTGTCTTAAGCGATTTATGTAAGAAATATTGACTCACCATGGGAGATAAAAGATAGCAAAGGAGGGTCCTGAGAAAGGTCTGGTTAGGCCTTTCATGGAGGAACTGAGAAGATCTTGTAGAGTAGAACAAGTAGAAAGGCAAACCCCAGACCCAATAATGTGGAACAGTCCAGTGAAGTGTCCTGACCACCATGGTACACGGTTGCCCTTCCGGTCCTTTACATCATCATTCACATTGAAAGATCAGGATGGGAAAAATGTAAGCCTTTCCAAGTTTAAAGGAAAGCCCGTGGTTGTTTATTTCTACCCTGCCGATGAGACCCCTATCTGCACCAAGCAGGTCACTGCTTTTAAAGTCTTTGTTACATTTTTTTTCCCCTTCCAATGGATGAACTTCATTTCAATAATGAAATCTCTACTTATACACTTTAAATCAACAGGTCGTTTTTGGGGATTTTGTAATAAAATTACATTGCCTGATATATTTGGGTGGCATTCATCTGATTTAATGGCTGTTGCATTACTGAAATTAGTACTTTTTGTTGTAGGCATGTGCTTTCAGAGATTCTTATGAGAAGTTTAAGAAATTAGGAGCTGAAGTTGTTGGAATCAGTGGTGATGATCCATCATCACACAAGGTAATACGTACACCTTTTTGCTGCAGATTATATTCTACATTTTGTTGGCCTTCTACTGAGCTGAAGTGTATATAATTTCTTTTGAGATGTTCTTTTTTTTTAAAAAAAAAAAAAAAAACCAAAATCCTCTGTCTGTGGAGTGTAAACCGTATTGTGTGTAATAATTGGAAATTCGATCGTCTACGTAAATATCTCTCGGCAGTTATTCCTGATTGTCTGTGATAAATTGATAATAATTCCATCCAGTATACTTGTTCATGTTTTCTTGTATCCAACAGCTGCTTGGAAATTAACCGGCGATTAGTAGATAGATACTACTTAGATATCATTCTCATTTTCATATGGTCTTTTTGTCTCTTATTGAAAATGGACGCTTGGTTTTTGTAAGATTTTCTGCATTTACAGTTATTGCAAGATTGAAATTTGCCACTGTCAAGAAGTTTATAGGTTTTACGTATCAAATGTCATCCAAAGTGCTTGACGCTGACAACGATTTTTAAATCTATCAGGCATTTGCCAAGAGATACAGACTTCCATTTACATTGCTTAGTGATGAGGGAAACAAGGTGAGGAAAGAGTGGGGAGTTCCACCAGCAGATATGTTTGGAACATTGCCTGGGAGACAGACCTATGTTCTTGACAAGGACGGGGTCGTGCAACTGATATACAACAACCGGTTTCAGGCTGAGAAGCATATAGATGAAACCTTAAAAGTTCTTCAAACTCTGAAACCTCTCTAGAAATGTTCTTTTTTTTTTTTTTTTGTTCTATCCTCCGACCCTTGGATACGTGCTCTTGATGTTAGGCAAGTGTTTGCTTTTGTGTGAATCAAGCCCCCTCGTTATAACTGCTATCTCTGTTAGTAGACTTGGACCCACATTACAATTAGTAAACCAGCAGATCATTTCTGCTCTAGGAAATTGAGCTACCACTGTCCCCTCGATTTTCACGGAATGAGAATTTTTTGTAAATTTCGTGTTTAATTATCAACATAGTTTGATGTTGTTAAGTCTGGCCGGGAATCTAGCACGGATGTCTCATCTCTGGCATAGGAAACAACAGCTAGTACTCAGATTCCCATTAGCCCTTACTCGGGCTACTACAAAGAATAAATCTCCTCATATGTACTTGAGCTACTAACTCTGGTCTGATGTGAATGTATTCAGTTTCTTCACTAAAATACGTTATGGTGAATTTATCAACTGAAGTGGCCGAAAAAAGCGGGAGGTTGTTGACTTCTGATTGACTTTTGGACAACTTTAAATAGAAGATCTAAAATTCTATATATGTACTTAATTAAGACAGGTAAGTTTCAGTTTGGTCTATATTGTAAGAACTTATTTCTTCAATTTTTTTTTTTTTTCAGTTGATACGGAAAACACGGGAAAACGCCTACGTCGTCCTAATAAGGACGATTAAAGCCTTGCGATGATGACTACTTAATACTTTTCTTCAGCTGATTTTTCTTTGAAGCATACACATGATAATACCTCTATAATAAGGGCAGAAAGAATGATTGTATGATATTTTTCTTTTACTTTTCCTGACCGTAATCTTGACTGCCATAAGGGCTAAAAACTTCTGATAACCAGCTGTTCTTCCGCCACGAGTTCCACCCCATTTCTTCACAGATTTCATCACTGTGGTTGATGCTGAATGTGGAAATGCAGTGCCTCTTGTAAAACCTGGTAGCCCTCCTCATAACCTCCGTCTCTCTAGAGACTTGTTCTAGCATATTTTCAGCACTTGGGAGCTTAAATTTTTCATCGACAAGTCGAGCAAGCCACATGCTACGCAGCTCTGATGTGTGAAGGTTCGCGACACTCTCGATGTAACCCACGAAAGCCATGTTTGGTACCAATGGATGGATCGTGCCCCTGAGACAAAAGAATGAAGATATTGCAAATATTAGTCCCCAAAAGAACTTTACAGAATGCTCAAACAATGGTGTCTGTTTTTGTTTTGCTTTTTTTTTTTTTTTATTGAAACACAGTTCTAATGCAATGTGCTCTTTACCTATATAAGGGCATGATCCCAGAGGGAAACTCTATCAAACTTCGGAAAGGCTCAGGTAAAATAGTTTTGAGTTTCTTCTTTCCGTCGTAACCAGTTGCAAGAATTACAACATCAGCCCTCATTTTTGTGCCGTCATCAAACTCGATTCCTTCTTGCCAGAACCACCATTTCGATGCTCTTTTGAAAACAATGTTTCCCTTATCAGCCTCAGTGAAGAAATTCTGTGGCATGATGGCCATTTGACAAGATGCATAATCTTCCTCAAATGGATGGTCAGGTTTCAATCCATACTTCTTTAACGGAAGTTTCCAAAGCACGTAGGACTCAATGAACTTCGAAACTCCACGCCTCTGTTAAGAAAAAGAAAAACAATATATCATCTTAACATAAACCTTGTCTTAAGCGATTTATGTAAGAAATATTGACTCACCATGGGAGATAAAAGATAGCAAAGGAGGGTCCTGAGAAAGGTCTGGTTAGGCCTTTCATGGAGGAACTGAGAAGATCTTGTAGAGTAGAACAAGTAGAAAGGCAAACCCCAGACCCAATAATGTGGAACAGTCCAGTGAAGTGTCCTGACCACCATGGTACACGGTTGCCCTTCCGGTCCTTTACATCATCATTAAAAAATATTTAGCAACAAACTTCAGAAAATTGGTTTCTATATTAATGGAAGATCAAGGAAATTGAAGATTTAAAAAAAAAAAAAAAAACAAATGAGTGGCTTTCACCATGGCATTGGGCATTTTACCTTAATTTTTACCAAACCAATCATAGATTTTTACCCAAGTGAAAAAAAAAACAATATAACAATAGAGCCTATATGTTATTTAGTTACAAATTTTGATTAAAAATGATAATATTAAAAACGATTATATAACTATAACATAAAAATAATTAAAATATAATATAATCAATGTAGATATATAAATTATTAAATTTAATTTTAATTATGATCTTAAAATCAAAATCACATGACAAAATCTAAGATTAGTTGCAATAATAAATGTCCATACTTCAAATTAAGATTACAGGATTGGCCAAGGGACGAACGTGCTTGTCTTTTCATCATTTGTTTGTCTAATTCGTCTACCATAAAAGTCTAAAATCGCACATCGAAAGTCTAATGTTATGAGTCAGAATCGTTGAAAAACCCCTTTTTTTTTTTTTCATTTAAGTCCAGACATGCGTAGGATGCTTTTGTTGGTCATGCGATTTGACACTTTGATTGCCGGAATTTTCTCAACATTGCTAACAAAATCCATGCAAATTCGACCTATCCCAACATGGACAATGATGGCTCCTAGCTAGGCCCTAGCTGCCCATATATCCCACTACTGCAAATCGGACCTCATTAGTTTTTTTAAGCCTATATATAAATTTGAAGTGGAAAGAATTGATTTATGTAATAATTTTTAAATAAATAAATAATTTTATATTAATATAAGAAAATTATATTTATTAATAAAGATTTGGGAGTCCATTATGCAAAATATTTCATATATAAAAGAGTGGGTCCAATATTTGTATATTACTTCACAGAGTCAGATGATAATTGTAAGTAGGAAAAAAATTTGTCACTAACAAGTAATTGATTTCATCATAGATGATAGCCTGATCTAGGTGACCCACGTGAAGAAATGCATAATATTTTATTAATGCATTGGAATTTATAAATTACTTATAATTTTGTTGCAGCAGTTAATATTTAATCATATATAATTAATGGATAATTACCTTGATTTGCTTCAGCACACTCTACAGCTAAATCAATGGCTGATTTTTTGAAGCCAACGATGACAACCTTCTTCCCTTTAAGTAGCTGAGAAGCAGCATCCTTGTCCAGCTTGCAGTAATCAATGGAATGAAGGAGCTTCCCTTCAAAAATCTCAGGGCCTTTGTTGATTGGGAAATTTGGAATTTTGGGGATGTCCCCATATTTTCCAATGCAAACAACCATAAATTCAAAGGCATACCACTGAAAATAAGGGTCAAGAAAAAAAAACATATAAATAAGGATATGCAGCCTCCAAAATATGGATAATATCATATCATCTAGGTTAAATAACAAAAAAAAAATTTTACTTTATCACTTTATTTAGGTAAGTTTATATACTCTTATTACACCCAAATAAGCTTTTAACCTTTATTATGTATTTAAATAAACTCTTAACCTTTAATTTTATCCAAATAATCCCTTAATATAAATCATTCTTTTAATTTAAAGAAAAGCTTATTTGAATACAAATTAAAAAATAATAACTTATCTGATTATAATAAAATATAAGGATTTACTTAAGAAAAGTCACTAATTCAAGAATATTTTTATATTTTAGCCTATCATCTGTTATCGTCTTATACCTCCATAAATCCTTGTTGAATTAGTGATAAATAAACATTAGTGATTAATCCAAATGGCAATTAGCTTAGTTAAAATGTCTTTTTTTTTTTTGGTAAAAAATTTAATTAACTAGATGATATAAGTCAGTATGAGGAAAAAAAAAAGGTTCATATGAAGATTAGAAGCAACAACCTGAAGGTTTTCTGAATCGTTAGTTTGCACAGCAATCTCCCACACAGGGTGGCCTGGCAATGGACGACTATATTCCCCACCATTTCCAGCAAGCTCAACAGTTTCCTGGTGACCAACATGTCGGAGCTCCACCACCTTTGAGTTGAACTTGACGAACTTCAACACATCAAAGTGCTTAGCATACGATTCCAAGTAATCCAAAATCTCGATATGAGAAGGAAAAGTCGGATCATCTCGATTCGGCCATGGAAAATCCGAGAACTCGTAATCCTTACGAGCCGATTGTAGTTTAGTAGAATTATAAGCACAGCTTTTCCATACCCCTCCTATTGAATCCGACGCCTCGAAAACAACAGGGTTATGGTGGCATAGCTGTTTAGCGGCTGCGATGCCGCTAACCCCAGCTCCAATGATGGCAATCTTTGATATGATCAAAGGAGGGTTTTCCAGTTGATCAGCCATTAAAATTTTTGGGTTTTTGATGTTTTTGACAGAAAATTGCTAGAAAATCAAAAGTAGGGTTTGAAGTTTTTGAAGGTGATAAAAAGCTTTCGCGAATTTGCATGTATTTATAGTAGTTGCATGAGCATTGAGAGGTCATGTTAAAAGCACGTGAATTAGACTTGAAGGAGAGAGTTTGGTTGAAAAGTAAAAGCATTTCCTTTCTTAATATTATAGTATTCAATTAAATGTGAAATTGGTTAGATAGTGAATAGAACTTTCTCAAGAACGTGATTTGATTCTTTAACCTAGTAAATTGTCGTTAAATTTCTATGCATCTTCGAACCCTAATACTAAAACCATATATTTAAATATATATATATATATATATATGTTATAATTTGTTGGTAATTCCACATTTAATTAAACAATTAATACCGCATTAATTATAATACTAGTTGCCTTTTTTCCTTTGTAAAATTTCTACCACAAAACAACTTAAGAGCAATTCATTTATATCGGTATACGTTTTTATAATTTTTTATATGACTTATATTTATTTAATTTAATTTTTCTATTTGATTATTTATTTATATAGATCGTGCACGTCAAATTTTATTTAAATTAAAAATATTTAATAATTTATTTCATGTAAAAAAATTTCAACAGTTAAATATATATAAAGAAACACGATATTCTCGATTAGTATGATACAGATGTTAAACTGACGAGAAACTTTACTCACATGACGAATGCGATTATATTGCTAAATCCAACATTTACTTTGTTAAGATATAAATCATACATGAAATTATAATATATATATATATAATTGATTAAGGGAAGATTCAATTTGTTAAAAAATTTAAACATCGAAATGCTTTTTCTTTTGGAGAGTAAATAAGCAATTCATATATTTGGGAAACATTGTACTCCACTGATGATGAATCTTCAAAGTAATTTTGCAATTTTTATAATTTTTATTTACCTGTTTTTCTATTTTAATTTTATATAAAAAAATGGAGTGGAAAAAAAAAGGAAAAGAACAAAGTAAAGAAAGTGTTTAATTAAAATCAAATTAATCACGCCAAACAACTCGAACCTGTCACTAAAAGTAGGGGGTTGAAGATTATTGAAAGGATTCTAAAAGTCTGCAAATATTGAAATAAAAGCCATCGGAATGAGTAACCCATAGTTGATTGTAATTTTGAACAATTATTCCCATTTTTTTTAATTATGAATGTGAAAACATGTCAATCCTATGAATAGAGAGTACTTGAGAATCACATTTCACGGTTCAACTACTTTTGTTTTAAATAAAATGTTAATTCGTATCTAGCATTATAAGTTAAAATGATATTTTAGAAAAAAATATAATTGATATATATCAAATTTAATAAAATAATGTATTAAATGTAAATATATATATATTACCAATTAAAGAATTTTTAAATGGTGTTTTTACTTATAAATATCAATTAATGGACCCCTTTTTTAAGTACAATGTTAAAATATTGAAAAATTCCTTCCATAATCAAATTACATAAAGAGAATAGTAAATGAATTTTGTTAATTAATGTTTTTAAAAATTTTTTAAGGCTATCATATTAGGTAAGTTGCAATTATTAATGCATTAAAAATCATCAAATAAATGATCAATTATTGCGTTTAATATAAGAAGTATTAACATTCACAATTTCTTTTAGACACCCGACGGTAAAATTCTAAATAAACTTACAAATTAGTAAATTATGACAAATGTTGTCAACTTATTTAATGAAATATTCCAAACCATCACTTGCTTATGCATTTACCTTCATTTGTTATGCGGTTAATTAATTATAGAGTTATTAAGCTTTCTCCTTTTTGCATCCGTAAGAAACAAAATCACTTCTCCACATCACACTTTTATTACTATCACCGGTTTAACATCTGGTTTAATTTTTTTAATCAATAAAATGCATAATATTATAGAGTAAAAATACATCAAATATATATAAATATCTACAATTAGACTTGTTTTTGAGTTGGGCTATGGCATAAAAAAATTTAAAATTCAAACCCAGATTCAAAGGCTCAGTTTGATGATATGAATTTACTGTTTAAATATATTATAATATTAAAAATTATTTTTGTATTAATATTTATATATTTTAATAATTAAATTTAAATAAAAATATTATTTTATTATATAAATAGTAATCTTAATTAAATTAAATTATAAAATATTTTATCCAAACTCAACTTGAGTCACACGAACTACCTATCCCTTTTACGTGTGTACCTACGATAAACTTCAAAGTAATTTTTGGGAGGGAATTGGCAAAGAAGAGAAGCTAGTTAGACATATTCAAATTCCATAAGAAACTGCTCATGCTACACTATTGGCTGCAGAAGAAGTCAACTTCGGAGTTTTACCGAACACTTTTAATAACCAACAACTTGCCTCACTGTATTAGTACTTAACTTTGCAACGACTCAAGACTCTGCTCATCTTTTGAATGGAAATTATATACTCTTATTATAGTAACATAAAATTTGTTTCAAAATTGAATTTAGAATTTAACCCACTTGATTTATATAATTATACAATATTTTTAAACTGTTACATCAAAGTCAAACAAATTCGATCTTAGAATTTCAGCATCTACGGTTTTTTTCTCAAACTACGAACTTTTCATTTCAAAAAAAAAAAATTCAAAACCGAATTTGAGCTTAACCTACTTAATTCTTGCAATCGTTTTTAAGATATGCCATCAAATAGATTTAAAATTTAAATTATAACATTTAAAATCTTTATCTTATTTTCAAACTACGACATCTTTATATAAAAAAATTAATTTCAAAAACTTTACTTTCACAAATAAATTATCATTATTTTTGTTTGAATTTGATGAGGTTAACTTTCCCAATATAGAAATATTTAGACTTGATGGCACATTCAAATAAGAATCAAACATATATCTATATAATTTTCGAAATTTGAACGATATGCATGAACCATGTGGGAGATACAATGGCTGAAAGGGTGATGGAAAAGCCCTGGAAATTTAGAGGAAGCTTGTGGGAATATTAGGCCCTCGGAGGCCACTTTTACATATTTGACACGCCTCCCAAAATATTTATCAAATTAACTTGTTTTGGTTCAAGCCATCCATATTCTAAGTCTTAGCAAAAAAGTCAAGTATTAATGAGAGTTTTCTCATGTTTTGCACAAATCATTTTAATAGGTGGAAAAAAAACTGTGTTAACTATTCTAATATAAAGTATATGGCTAGCTCTGTATAATTTCCACTTTCCACATTGCTAGATGCATAACAGCTTTTTGTTTTTAATATATAATGAGGATAAATCTGATAATTCATGTATATATATATATAGTATTATATCAATCGTATAAATATAAATATAATTAAAATTATTAAAAATGTCAATATATTAAATACAAACATGATATGTATATTAAATATTTCATGTCGTATTCATTAAATGTATTTTTTTACGCAAAGTTATTAAATATAAGATTAATTCAAAGTTTGTTTTTGGGTGGGGGGGTATCTAATGATGTTGGAGAATAACAAGCAATTGCCATTACAATCTTAAAGGTCAAGTTCTGTAAATTTGAACGCTTCATTTATTTATTCCCAAATTGATTTGAATACTTAAAAGGCAACTAATTTACGTGGAAATCAAGTTCAACTATGACCAATATATATGTATATATATATATATCGCTGCCGACAATTTAATTACACTATTTGTAATGAGGACTAGCATGCAATGACAAATCTCCCCCAACCTTAAACTTGGAAGATTGTGATTCAAAATTAACAAAAATTCAATTGAAGAATAAGAGTGTGCTCTTCAATAAGCTATTTTTTTTAGAGGAAAATAAATGGAAATAAGGAAAACACGACATGAGGTTTGGATTTGCATTTTAATGATTCAAGTTGATTAGGTTTGAATCACTGTTTATTTATCAAAATCATATTTTTTTATTTAAATTTAGTTACAAAAATATAAAAATAATTTTTTAATAAGTTTTTATAGTAATTTGGCTCTACAAGTCAAGCTAGACCAAATTCGAACTTTAATAAAAAAACTCAAAGAAAACTTCAAACACCAAATTAACTTATAAACACTTTTATTGTCAATGCATCAAATATAAATTTTTAATTAAAATAAAAATTATGAGGTTTGATTTGAACTATGTGAGGCCGGCAATTAGGCAAGAATCCATGAGGTTTGGCGTGAAAACCTTGGTGCCTGGTTAGACTTGAAAACATGCAAGCAGTAATAGTATGCCCCTGGCGGCTTTCCACGCTAGGGTCGCTCCCTAACACTTCCACATTTCCCACCCTATTAGCTAGCTTATTAATACATTTCTTCGATCATTTAAGAGACTAAGTTGTTTTCCAACAGACAAGACCTCATTAATTGCGTTTTTCGATTCCAAATTTGCTTTTTAGGTGACGGCTTTCGCCACTCACATTTGTAATAAATGCATCAACACCAAACGCTCTCCACCCACAGCCACACCTTTGGTCCAAGCTAGGGAAGACGTTTTCAAGGGTCAAGACGGGTCAAACTTAAATAAGGATTCAAGAAGTTTTGAGTTACAACCTAACTTTTCAATACTTTTAATTGGGATTTTACGTTAATTTTTTTTGATCAATTATTTAAACTTTTCTTTTTATAAAAATGGCTGTGATTTAAAATAATAAAAAAAAGAAATTATAAATACTAAAATGGGAATATCAAATTTATTGAATTTTATTTTTAGAAAATGTTTACATTATCAATGATCGGACTAAATCTTGAATTCTTTTTGGTAAATTGTTTGTGGCTCGTATTCTAATTGCTAACGCATGTGGCAGTTCCATCCACATGAACATTTGGGAATGGGAATAGTCCAAATCCACTTGGCCATCACAATTACCATTTGAGATGAAGAATTGGACGGAAGATACCATTTTGTAAATCAAAATTTCTTCTGTTTTCTGGAGGCATTAATTGCCTGAGTTGTAATTTAATTTTTTTTAAAAATTTTTTAGTCAAACCCTAATTTGATCCAATTAATTTATAGACTCCAATTATTTTTAAAAATATTTATACAATTAAATTTAACTAAAAATTATTTTTTATTATATAAATAGTGATAAAAGAAGAATTGGCGAGTGTGAAAGGTTTGATAAACCTAGAAGTTCTTCCACCCCCCCTCCCCCCCCCCCCAAAAAAAGCAGAAGTCTCCAATTCTTAACTACTTCAATGCCATTCCCTAGTTCCCACCACCTTGTTAATGCTGTTTGACAGTATTTTGATTTTTGTATAAACAAAATAAAAGAAAATAAAAGAAAGAGTTACAAATGATAAAATCTGATTTTAAAAGCTTTGGAGTGCAATCTCTCGTGGCATTTCTGTCAAGCTGTTTTCTAGTACTTCAATTTTGCCACTTGTATATTTGCAATGTAAACCTGTGTATTGATTAGTCTTTGGCAGACAAA
>JAQSVH010000010.1:3540153-3553004 GCA_029448705.1 Adansonia digitata
AATTATGTTAATTTGTTTTTAGATTTTATTAAAAGATTACTAGAACAATACATACTTCTAATATATATATATATATAATATAAAAAATTAATTAAAAGATAAATGAGATAAATGATAATCCATTAAGCAAGTAAAAAAATTTGGATTATTATTATTATTATCTTCACTTGATTGATAAATAATAACCTAGAAGTTTTAGCGTCTAAAACCGAACTGGTATAAGGTAAAAATAAATCCAACCGTTGAAGTCGTCCAATTGAATTCGAGCGGGTCCAAATCGGGTCCCTGCCAGAAATGGTGACATAATCCATCGGAAGTCGAAGCCTCAGTAACAAAAAAAATCTTTCAGATCGAGAAAATCCTTACCGGAAAGGAAGCTCTAGCAGACTAAAGGCTGTACCCCACCCCCTCCCCCAAATTTTTTTTTTTCAATTTCCTTTGAAAACGGATTCGGGATATGTTCGGATCCGACAAAACCTGAATTTAACAATGTTAATGGAACTAGCGAATGGAGGAGACAACGCCGTCTCCCCATCAGTGTCATCGACCTCCTCCATGGCTAGTCTCCTCCCTCTCGCCTCCGTTTCTCAACAGCCTTACGTCTCCGAGCTCCTCTCCTTCACTCTCGATCACCTCCATAAGGTTTTTTTTTTTTTTTGCCTTCTTCTTTGCATATGTTGCTGTAGATTGAATCCTGTTTATTGTTTCTGAATGAAAAAGGAGCCGGAGCTTCTTCGAGTTGATGCATAGAGGATTCAGAGGCAAACGCAAGAAGTGGCGGTTGGCAACTGACCGAACTTTGTTTTTCCTTCTTGAAAGATTACCTGTTATTCAAGCACTGGCTGCAGAAGTTCGGCAGACAACTCAATCTCTTCTTTCTCAGCTTCTCCAGAAGCTTCGCTATAATATTCAGGTATTTAATTGGAAGCAATGTTCAATGTATGCTATAAGCGAAACCTGATTTTATTTGGAATTTAGTCAAGTTAGCGGTCTATGTATTACAGTTACAGGAATGTCTTCGAATTATTGGATATTTATGCCGAATAGGAGTGTTTAGCGAGTATGAAACCCCACCCCCATGTTCCGGTCTCCTTCTGACAGCATTATTTAGTGCTTCAGTTTTTGAGATGCCGAGAGACCTGGCTCACTGGAATTCTTGAGGATTTGGAACAGAGAAATGCTTATGAGTATTTAGAAGGGATGATAAGTTGTCATAGGATGCATCTTTTTGATGTTGTTAACCAATATCGAACAATATTTGCTGATGATACATCTGGCAATGAAGGAACTTGTGATGGTGGGCTTCTTTTTAGTTGGGCCGTGCATCAGATTACTTCGCACCTTAAAACTCTTAAAGTCATGCTTCCAAAGATAACGGAGAGTGGATCACTGTCAAATATTCTGGATCAGTGTATGGTGAGAAAATTCAAAATTATTTGGTTTTATTCAAGTCTTCTTCTTTTCCTTAAAGCTCTTATTTGTAATATGTGTGTGTGTGTGTGTGTGTGTGTATCCAAGTATAGTTGTTTCTTTGAAAATTTTATGATATTGAAGAAATATTATCCACCGTTTGACTGTTGATCATTTATGACAAGATCGTATTCAACATAAGATTGTATTAAAAACATTTTCGCTTTTGAGCAGACCTGAAAGGTAACCTGGTTTCATATTTACAGTAATGTGCATTGAACACCACTTCATTTGGAATGGGGTTTATTGTGTAAAAGAACATTGCTTGTAGGTGGTTGAGCATGGTCATTCTTCATGTGAAACAAGTAACTGTGTTGCATCTGAGTTTGGTGATGGTTTGTTTTGTTCTTTGTTGTTGACAGTATTGTGCAATGGGACTAGGTTGGGTTGGCCTGGATTATCGAGGCTTGCTTCCATCTCTTTTTGAAGAGTAAATACGTAATCCTGTTTTTTATTTCCTTTTAACTACTTTTTACCTATATCTAAATTAGACTTTCATCACTTTACAGGGCAGTGCTGAATTTATTCTCAAAGAATATGAATACAGCAGTTGAAAACTTTCAGGTATGCTAGTGAAGGTCAAAGTAGGATCTTTTTTATAGTGTCCTCAAAATGGGTTAGTTGCCTAAGTGTTCCAATTTCTGCTCACAGCTTTTTCCTGATCAAGCAACCTACAGTTTGCTGATCGGTAACTTTCTTGTCTTTCTTGGCTCCAGTTAGTTTTGGATTCACATCGTTGGGTTCCACTGCCTGCTGTTGGCATTTCCGCAACTAGTATTGGTGAAGAAACTCAGGACGATGTAACTCCTCCATCTTATCTTATGGAACATGCACTTCTTGCAGTGTTTATCAATGGTAAGTTTGACCCATGCTTCTCGAGATGCTTTTTTGTAATCAGTTTTATTTCCTAAATCAAAGTTTGGATAGAACTATCAAAAGACTAATGACGGTAAAGCAGTCAAGGGATTGATAGATTGAATTAGACATTCTAACTTTTAGATTCAAGCTATTTTCATCCATAATACTCTTCTGTTGCGTGTAACAGCGAAAGAGAACCAGCTTTTATGCCTTAAGTTAAAGTTTTGATGGTTCATTCTTATTCATTTTACATAAATGGACCATAAGGAATTGAGATGTTTCCTGAGGTATCTGTGTGTTTTTTTTTTTTTTCAAATGGTTTCCAACTAAAGTTAACAAAATTATATATATAATCTGGTGGTTGTCTCCAAAATTATACTCTATCATAATAGTTCTTATTTAATTCCTTGAATCTTGTAAGTGAAAGCTTCTGGTTCAGAGAATTGCTTACTTCCGTTGACATCAGTTTATCTCTGGTGTTTTAGGTGTTTCCGCTGCAATGAACGAGCCACGTCCTTGTGCGCCAGTAAGTTTGAAGAATGTTCTTGTTCAAGAATTAACCAAGCGATTGCAAGCTGTTTCTGACTCTCTACTTCGGTACAATGCAACCTGGATGCTTAGAGAAAATGAGTCTGGGCTTTTCCTCTTGCTTTGCCGAGCAGTTATAGAGGCGCACTCTGATCAAACTGGGCAGATTATAAAGCGTATTTGACAGATTTCATGTACCGACAAAGTTCCCTTTATTCATAGGTTGCTTTCCCACATTGTGCAACATGCTTTGGTCGTTGTTACCCTGGTGGAGCTGCTCTTATCATGGATTCAAAGAATTTATACGATGGAGTAGGTCGCCTGTTGACAATCTCTTCATCGAGAGAACCCCTGAAACCGGTTAGTAATGGAGAGGAAAATACCACTTCGGAATATGGTGACTTTCCTCTGCCCATTGCGGAACATGGCGTCGAGCCCACAGCCCCAGATGGTGAATCGAGGAGCTCAAATGCAGATGAGAAAGTAGACAGCAGTCCCACTTTGCAGACTGATGAAAAGCTATGGGAAGCATCCTAGGAAGTTCATCACTTAAAATATACTCATACAGTCTTTTATTGTTAACCCTTTAAAAATTTTATCTTAATTTTTTGTAATGAATTATTCCTCCATTGTTGCCGGTAAAAAGAAAAGAAAATATCACTTCTAAATATGTTAATGGATACGTTGTTTTATATATAGACAGAAAGATTAACATTAAGAAAACAATTTCACGAATAGCTTCAAGTGATGATTTTCTCAACAAAGATTTTTGGATATTAATAGGGGGTTAAAGTTGTTTTTCTTTCTTTTTATGAGCATTTCAAGGGTAATTGGAGGCAAGTAGGTGTGGTCATGTATTGGGATGTATGGGTTTGGGTTTTGATGATTTTTATTTTGCTCGTCTAAGTTTGACTCATTATTTATAAAATATTAAAAATTAATTTTATATTAATATTTATATATTTTTATAATTAAAAAAATTTAAATATAATTATTTTTATTAAATATATAATATTTTAGTTAGTCTATTTAGTTAAATGAATAATTTGATTCGTAGATAAATTTAAAAAGATTATTGATAATAATCCCAAATTATAATTGATTTCGTTATCCACTCCTCAACGAAAAGATTCCTGTTAATCACATAAGGGCCAAAAGTTAAAGAGGAGCGAAAATTGCCCAAGACGCAAAACCCTTTCTGGTTAAGCAGTCGAAGCAATCAGCTTCAACAGCAGTGCCCAAAAAAAAAAAAAAAAACCGAAACCCCCCGTCTCGAGCTCTCCTTTGTCTTTCTCTGTTACGTACGCGCAGGTAGATGACTTTTATTTTTTTTCTTCTTTTGAAATTATATCAATTAACAAATTGATTGTTATGTTAATTAATTAATCAATTAAGGTGTTTAACTGTATCATATTATATTTATTTATATTATCTTTGTATTTATTAAATATATTATATTTATGTTAAATTCTTATGTTATATTTAAAATTATTTAAATATATAGATTTGATAACAAATACAACCGAGTTAAGTTGGTTAATTACAGCTTAGTCCTAAAAAGAACACTCGTCCAAACCAAGAGCACTACTTGTCAATGATTATCTTTTGAAATAAATACATAATAATTATATATAATAATAATATTAACTTTACGATATGTAAAGGTTCTACAAAGGACACTCGTCCAAACTTAGAGCGCTATTTGTCAATGATTATCTTTTGAAGTATTTAATAATTATATATAATAATATTGACTTGTATGATATGTAAAGGCTATATACAAGATGTACTTTGTTTTTCCCCTCTAAAAACGAAAGTCAAGAAAGCAATTTTCTGTTCAACCACGCACAAAAAAAAAAAAAAACAAAAAAAATCGAACATTTAAGTCTGTATTGAAATGTTATATATAATCGTTGTTTTGTGAGTTTAAAATGATTAATTATGAAAAAAAAATGTCACAATTAATAGTGTATATAATTGCTCTTCTTTCTTCTCGAGTGATTAAGCAAACGTAATGGCAATCTAAAGAGACCTTATTATATCATGCATGCTGGATTAATTGATGATATTTATGTATTTGGAGATTGGCTAAGCCCCAAAACCCTCAAAATAATTTATTTTTTATTTTCTTTTTTAATCCTTTTCGCCAGACAAATCGTACCATGCATTATTACACTCAGATCTGCCATTTGTTTGAAGACACTTTTACTTTATTGGATTTGCTTCACCAAAGAACAACAAAGCTGAATGATCAGAAGAGTAAAATAACTTAAATGGTACAACCTCCCCAAAAAAAAGAGATATATATATATTTTAAAAATTTGTAGTGCTTTGTTTTCCTTTTCTGGATTTATTTCGCAAATACAAAGTAAAATCATGAGCCGCCGCTGACTGAAAATAAACATTGAAATAAAAGAGAAAAGGAAACTGATCATCTTGTTTCTCTTTGGTTTTAGGTACTAATTGAGAGAACAAACTTGAGAATTTCCAACTTCTTCCTTGTCTACGAACGATGAAGCTTGAAACACTGATCAGCTCATGTTTATGGATCATTATTAGCTTTGTAGACTCTGGTTGTACTACTTTTAAGACTTCCATGTCTGCTTGAGCACGTATATCTACAGATCTGATTCACAGAAGAACAAGTTATTAATTTTACAAGGAGGAGACATTCATTTGATTGCGCATATCCCATATACACCAACAATAAGGAAGATCATGTAATGTAATAAACACTGGATTGAACTGTGGAGATCCGACCACCAGTTCACCGGTACCATTGCAACTGCATCTTCATATTATAACAAGTTAAACTACATATAGAGACAGAAGCATATTGTAAAATGTTAACGTTGATGTTGGGAATATATGCTTCAGCCGCCATATATCCACAACTACACTTGAACGATCGTACACCTGGATCAATTCAATGAAAAATAAATTAAGAATCAAATTAGAGAGAACATGGAGATAAGTTAACTCATATATATATATATATATAAAACTTAGATCTAGTCAGGCAGTCAATAAATTTCATATGCAGTCAATTAAACCCTAACTAATGATGAATTGAAAACAGAAATTGGACTAATACTGTAAAAGTGAAAGCCAAATACAAAGACCTTTGTCGCCCCTCAGAACGATTTGCCAGTCACCATTGCAAGGACGACTCTTAATTAGTACAAAAGGTAAATGAATTAGTACTATGCAAAGTTAACTCATGCAAAATAAACAGAAATCCCTAGCTGCTGGTTTTTACACAGGTTCATGCAATCATAGATAATAGAACAATAAATTTTAGGAAGATAAAAAAGAGTGAGAGAGAGAAGTGGGTGACAGATAGAGAGTGAGCACGCAGAGCTTCAAGCATGAAAGCCCCAAGCATGCAAGAAATTACCCTGGGTGCTCACTCTCTTCTGTCACCTCCTTTACCCTAAAAGACTCCTTTTTAGCAGATCACCAAAAACCCATGTTGAAGCTGGAATTCTAAGACCTCCCATTTCCTTTAGGTATACATATGATCCCCATATACCCACCCAGAGATGTTCCAATATTAGACTACTGAAACAACTCCCTGTGGTGTGGTAAACACTGAAGGAGTTTGGGGCTTTATATAGAATGGAAAAGAAGGCGGTTGCATCACGTATGGAATAAATGTGGGTTATCTGTTATTCGTCACTGCCAAATGTTTTAATACCATTTTCAGACATTGAAGAAAGTATTTTTTTTTTTCCAAACAGCATGTTATATTTAAGGGTTTTGTTAATTAGAGTTGTTATGGATTCTTAAGTCAAACTTTAATAAGAGTATTTAAAGAAGAATTTTAATCTTTATATTATTAAATTCAATATTTTAGGCTATGTCCCTTTAAAATTATAGTCAATAAGAAAAATAGTTAACAGTGTTAAAAAAATCGTTTGAAAGTTAAATCAAATGGTGATATATATTATGTGATGTGAAATTTTAAATTTTATACAGAAAAATTATCCAAACCCAATTCATAACCTAAATCTCTTTTTGAATAAAATTTAAATTCTACATCACATGATAAATCAGTATTTTATTAACATTTAAATAGTTTTTTTGACACCGTTAACCCATTTTTCTTGTTTGTCATAATTTCAAAATTATAGAAACTAAAACACAGAATTTAATAGTAAAGGGATTAATATGCTTCATTCACTATAGTAAGAGGACTCTTATTAGAATTTTACCGATTCTTTATGGTTAGTTAATATAGTAATAATATTATATTAAATGTTGTAGTTGATAATTTTATATATTATTTTTGATGCATTGAATGAAGATATTATTTTGTATAATAACCTTAAAGAGTATATTTTGAGTTTGAACATATAATTTACTTATAAATAATAATTAAAGATTTTTAATTATCAATTTAAAAAGTTTTTATTTAATATATTATTTTTATTAAATTTAAAAATAGTAATATATTAATTTTAAATTTATTTTTATAGATACCACCTTCAATCAGTAGCCAATAATTTAGGCAAAAATTTATAAACTATTATATTGAATACAATATTATTTCTATATCAAGACATAATCTCTTTGATCTAAGAGAGAGGCCCATACAAGTCTAACCAGACTCATTTATTCAGTTACAGATTACTCTTACCAATGCATCTAGTAATTCTAAAATATTTAAACCAATCCTATACAATCCACAAACTTTCTCTTTTATGATGTTTCAACTCTCAATGACTAATCCTATATATATATATATATATATATCTCCAACTTGGAGATGAAATGAATTTGCTCTTTCCACATTAAATGCTTAGTTCAAGAAGATCTTTTTTTGTTTGGAACTATTTGCATGTATTAATATGAAAGAGAGATTTTATATAGATAATATAAAATAGAAGTAAGTGCTAGTTATGGAAATATCATGTGATATTTAATCAAGAAAATGTGAAAATTGAACCTTATCTTTCCCATGGGCTGATAAGATTCTCCTTAATTTCCCAATTAAGTTAATACAGTTATCAAAGGAAGTTAAGGCCTAATTATTTTGTTTACTATATTATAGGAAGAAGTTTAATGAAGCCTCTCTCTTATTGAAAGTTATGGACTTGCATATTTTAATATGTTTATACAGTTTGTTAATATTGCATTAGTCTATTGACTCTCTCTCTCTCTCTCTATATATATATATATATATATGAAATTCTCCCCCGTTAGCTCATAAAATGTGTGGAAAGATATGAATCTTTTTCTCTTTTATTTCAACCCTTTGTCCTACAAATCCTTTATATATATATATATATCTATATGCACACTCCAAGTACATTAATTTAAGCTTTGGCTTAGTAAAACAAGGACATTTCCTTACATTTTGTTACCAATTTTTTTTCCATATATAGCCAATCACATTATTATATTGATTATATACTTTAAAAGTCTAAAGGAAAGGTTGAATTTTATTCAACTAATTCATATAATCAAGTTCAATAAATTTAAGATTCAAATATCAATATCCGAGATCTTTTCTTTACCAACTTCTTTACACAACTTCATATGTATATCTTTTTTTACCCTTCTTAAAGATAGATCATACAAACCACTATTACTACTACTACTAGAAACAAAAAACTAATGAAGTTTGGGACCAAAAACTGCAGCTGCCCCTTTCCTTGCCATTGCTTTTGTAAAAAAAGATAAAAGTAGATTTGAAAGGAAGAGTTGTTTTTGTGAGCCAATGAGAGCTCAACGCAACCTCATGAACTCTTGAAAACGCAGAAGATATATCCAAGGCGGTGCCAAATTAATAAAGCAGCTTAAAGTATATATGCTTTTATAATTATTAAATTGATTGTTATTAAATATATAAAAAAACGAATCCATTAACAAATGTTCTTCCGATCAATTAATCACTCCAAATGCGTGGTTCCGGTGGGACGTTGTCATTCCTTTAATCTTCCGATTATATTCGATTTGATGCTTGCGTGAATTACCCACCCATCCCCCTCCCCTTCCTCAATCAGAACGTTAAACCCTTCTTAGTTAATTAATTAATTGGTTTAATTAATGTTTTAACATTCTCTTTTTTTTTTTTTTCTCCCAAATCAAGCGTGCTTCCCTCCCCCCAATCCTTAATGTAATGATGCACACCGGGTTTATTCATTACCTAATCCTAAGTAAGATCATAATCATATCATAGACCTATATATATATATATATCTTATTAATCAACATTTATAAGCACATGTTAAGAATTATTTAAAAAGAATTATATTTAATATATTATATTTATTGAATTCAAGAAAAAACTAATTTATTAATTGTACTTTTCTCATATATAAATGTATGCATTTAAATTGAATGAGGGATAAAGATTATACTCACTTGTAGATCTTTCTAAGTCTCGGCTCTTACAGGTGATTTTTTAGACAAAGTTTTTGTAAATTCAGATTGATCCAACCCTACTTAAAATATTATTTAATTATAAAAATATAAATTTATAAATATTAATATTATAATATTATAATATCGAACAGTAAAATAAGATTTTGGACTGATTCGAGCCTAAGAAAAAAATTAAAAAATTTTTGAACTATAACTAAATTCGACCTATAAATATTTCTGTTAGTTTGTTAATAAAATATATAATTTAAAAAAAGGAAACATTATTCCATAATCGAGAATAACCTAATTTACTACTTGGCGCAGTTAGAATAAAATGATGACATATGGTGGGTACAAACAAAAGAATCATAAAATTTTCCCATTATGGAAAGTGGGGTATTTCCTGTTTGTGGTCTAAACTTTCCCTTTAAATAGTCAAAAGAGTGGGAGGCCGTTGCCTTCCCCGCCCCTACATGTAGGATTCCCCATTTCCCAGCAGATTTGAAAGACGATCAATCTGTTGAAAATATGGCACAACACCCACCCTCCCTTTTTGCTTCAACAATCATGATAAAGCAGCATCTTCTATTATGAAGGGTAAAGGTTAAGCCCTTCCCTTCTTTTCTGAATTTATCTATCGAGTGTCTTTATAATATACTTTTTTAAATTAATTAATATATTATTTATAATAATATATATATTAAATATAATAATTATTTTTAACACAATTGAATCAAAAATAAAAAATTTTAAAGAATACTTTTAAAACACTGGCTGTAAAAGCAAATCATATTAAGACTATCCTATCTTCTTCTTCTACCACTTTCGGCAAGTAGCTAGGGATTGGGTTACAGATGGCAACATGGGGGAAAAGCTAGGAACCCTGTTGGCTGAGAGGCAGCCATGAGTTTCTCTTTTTCCTTTTTTGTTGTTTTCCCTTTGCAACTTTGTCGCACAATCTTATTCCACCCCCATCTTAAGTGATTTCATCATATTTCCAATACGGAAGTCCAAGCAAAAAGATATGAAGGAAATAAAAGAAGGTTCGCAATAAAGTGCAAGGGATTTGTTCAGATAATCTTTCTTTTTTTGATAAATGGTGTCCAATCAAGAACCATCTAGCTAAGCTAATATTATCCATTTAGTGAGTTAGACAAAGAGTTTCAAACGTATACGTAATATGTAATACGTGAATTCTTATTATTTTATAAATTTTTTTATTATATTATAATATATATTATTAAATTAGTAAAATATTTATTAATGTATTGATATATAAAATTTATTTTACGTGTAAATTATAATAAATTATTAGAGAAATTTTCAAGTTGTACATCTGAATTAACATGAAGTGTATTAATTTTAAAATTTTTTTATTTATCAAATAAATTTATTTACTTTTTAAGATTAATAAAAAATTAAAACTTTGATATAAGAAAATTTAATTTGGACTTTTAACTCTTTTCTGTTTATTATGAAATAAATTTATTTTCAAAAAATGAATAAAATAAAATTTCTTACTTTAAATTAAATAAGTCTTGTTAATAATAAAATAATGTATAATTGCTTATGAGAATTTTATTCAATTCCCACCAAAGGATATGCACATGTAAAAGGGATGATAATCTTGATTATATAATTAATTAGAAACCAAGAAAAATATCTTCTTTTATTATTCAGAATAATTGAAAACATTTTAGTAATGAGTAATATTGTATGTTAAAATATTACTCAGAATATATGAATATCCTATTGATGATTATTTATTTAATTTTGAATTTGAGAACTATTGATGATTAATATTGTGTGTTAAAATATTAGTATATGAAGTATTTATTTGAGAATTATTTATTTAATTTTAATTTTAATTTTTTAAATTTTTATGTTCGATATTTATGTTTAAAATATATTTAAATATTATTATAAAATATAAAACTTAAAAAATTAAATATATTTATATAAAATAAATATTCGTATTCAATAATTATCTTAATTATCTAAATTCAAGTAGTGAAGCTTAAAATGAATTAATGCTGGACTACGTGTATAACCTAACTTTACCTGAGGGACTGTCCAAAGGACAGTTTTGACAGCAGCGGTCGAAGGATGAAGACAATCAACTGTTGCTTCCCAAGGAAAAAAAATTAAGGAGTTTCTTGGATTTTTTGTTTTTTCCCCATAGCTGAGAAATTGTATATGATTTGAAAACTAAAAGAGATAAAGGGCAATTGTAAATTATGGAGGACCATGAATTCCCCCGATGACAATTAAAACAGATGAAGGAATGAGAGAGAGAGAGAGAGAGAGAGAGAGAGAGTTGTGGGTGGATACAGCTGCTCAAATGCTAAGTGCATGTGAGTGATTAAGAGGTGTGGATCAGATCAGATATTGCATGTGCTTCACCCGCATGCTTCTTCTTTAACTTCGTAACATGAAATTAATGGATGCCATTGGCTTAAAGGGTTGGCAACCAACACCTTTTCCAATGCATCCATTGTCCCCGAGTCGATCGAACTAACTCTTTGCAAATTTGTCTCAAGATTTTCACTAACGTAAGTTTACGGATGAAAAGTGCATTTACAGATTTGAATTGTGATGTTTAGGGTTTACGGAGAAATTATGAAAGATTAATATTCGAGTTTAGTTTAGACCTATTCATGTAGAGCAATTCACCCTACATGACATGCTCGACCAATCTTGATTAACGTATTTGCAATTCGAGCCAACCCAACAACTACTGTTTAAATAATTAAAAAAGTTCATTTAAATTTAAGTTGCATTTTGATAGGATGAAAAGGGGAAAGAAAGTTGAACTTAATTTTAAAGTATAAAATAGTATATATTTTATTATGTTTTCACCTAGACATGTTTAAAGATCTGTTTATTAGTCTAGTTGAAAATCCATTCGATATTTGAAAAATAGAACTTCATCTCTGTTTTCAATCAAAGTTTGAGCCTAGGAAACAAACAGATATGCATGAAATTGTTGACTCAATCAGATCCAATCCGCAAGGCAGCTTCTACTCGATCATTACATTGTATAACTTCTGGATGTCAGCAAGCATCTGGTCATCGTCTCGTGTTGCAATGTGGATTACATTGCTATACCTTTCCTCCCAAATCTTTCACTTCGACCAGTGCGGGGAAGATAGTTCTCTAGTTGAGTTGGCAAATCATGGTTAATAACCAAGGAGACCTGCGGGACATCAACCCTCCAGCCCAGAGATCAGTGGCGATTAGCACATGAGAAGATCCCGACTCCTGAACGAAACTCACACATGATAATATCCCTGGTCTTCTGATTCATGTCTCCACGAGTGGCAGAGTCTGAGTGATCATGGCTCCGGATTTGCTTAGTAATTCCAATCGACTTTTTGCATCTGGTGTTAACAAGGATCACACTTGTTGAAATCTTAGATTGGTGGATGAGAAAGAAAAGAGGAAAGAGAAGAGAAAGAGTTTCTTATATTGTTTCTTATTGTTATGTTGTAAAAGTATTAGTACAAGTGAGTATTTATATATAAAGAGTTAAGCTCAATAAGAAAATAAGAATAATTGACCTAAACTAAATTAGGAAATAAAAATAATTAAGCTAAACCAAATAAGAAAATAAAAATCAATTACTA
>JAQSVH010000010.1:3598585-3608649 GCA_029448705.1 Adansonia digitata
ATATGTTCATTCATATACAACAAAATAGTACTCTATAATAAATGAGCCAAATAAAAGTTAGTGCACTGCCCAAAGTGCTGTAAATTTGCCGGGGTCTGTGCCATCCGACTCAGCCTTCTTCTTTTTCCCCCTCTTCCTCTTTCGTTTGCAATTTGACAGATGTTAATGCACGCTCTCTATCTCTGAAGAGTTCTGGCAATAATATGCCTTAAAAGATTTTTTCCGTCCATCAACCTTGGCGGATGATGTCGACCATGACGACAACTCTTTCTCTTTTTTTTTTTTTTTTGGGATTTGATCTTCGGATTTTGACCTTTATGCATGGTGACCACGATTGCCGCCTTCCTCAAAGCTTACCTATGCTGTGTTTTGTCACAAGGGCGAAAGGGCGAGCGGATTTCTCATCAATGGGCATGCAATGGCATTTGGCATTATAGCAGAGCTGCTTACACGTCTCTTTTGCTTCTGAATCGCTTTTTCCACCTCCAATCAAAACCAATCCTTTTGTTTTTTTCTTTCTTTCTTTCGATTACCCAAATATTCAAAAAAGTCAAAAAAGAATTGAAAGTGGGAGTCATGGTGGTCAGCTCCTCTCTTCCTAAGTATGACGTCATAATATGACGTCTTGCCATGTCACTATTAAATTAAATTGAATTAATTTTTTAAAATAAAAATAAAATCCTTAACCATTGTTTTTTTCCCTGGATTTTCTAGATGTTAAAAAATTTGCTTAGTTTTGTTGTTTTATGTCAACTATCTAATACGATAATTCTTCTTATTTTATTTGGTTATTTCGTCAAGATATATCTTTAATTTTATTTATTAGTGACATATGCCCCTCCATGTGAAGATAAGAAGCATTTATCTTTTTCAAATCTATAATCACTTTCTTTTTATTTGATTTTTGTCCTTTTACACAAATAATTCAACCATTAAAAAAAAAACTGCTAGTAACTTAACACATGTTAAAATGAATAATTGAGATTGATGCAAAATAAATTAATAATTGAGGTGGTAAGGTGAAATTAATTAACAAGTGGGACCCTTAGTCTGCAAAGGTTATGCTGATGCTGACGCAATTCCCCTTGCTTGTCTCGTCACTCATGGCAGACACCACATCATTTTTATTTGCCACCATCGACGGTGCTGCTTTAATGGGGACTCCTTTCCCACTTCACACTCCAAAATTGGGAATGGTGGGGCCCAATCCCTATCGTCAACTTGGCATGCTGACAATACAGGTGGCATTCACTCGTTGGTTAGACCTTTGAGACGCAAAAGGTCTGGAGGGCCCTTCTCTCCTCCACCACGGCAGCCCACGATGCTCCAGGCCTGAAGGAATGTGAAATACGGCTACCACGTGGCACCATGGGAATGTCACGATGACGAGGAAAGTGTCTTATCGTTTCTTTGATTATGTCATCCAGTGGGGTCCACTTCCACATTGAGTTTTCCTCCACGTCTGCTCTCTTTACCCCTGTTGCGGTTGCGTTTGCGTTTGGGTTGCTTTTTTAATTTTAGTAGCAGCAGTAATAAAATACTAAACCAAATTAATTTTAAAAAAAAGGGAAATTCATATTAACAATTTTTACGTAGCCCGGAGATAGAGAGAGAGAGAGAGAGAGAGGAGAAGATAGGACTTTTGGGTTACTCACGGTTCAATCAAAGGGTTCCACGTGAAGGTGACGTAAGTTGGGATCATTTACTACCGTCACCAACCATCCCATGTGACTGCTCCACGTCACTTCGCCAGCAGAAATCCAGTATTTCCGAACTACCGTATTATGTGACGCAAGATATATCTTGCCCCTTCTCACTCGTTCGCTTCAGCACGTGTAATCCACCCTCTCTAATCATTTATTATTTCCTTTTGTTTCTTAATTATTATAGTAATTGTTAAATGGATTACAAGGAAATTTTTTTATTTTAATAAGAAAAAAAATTATTATTATTTTTTTAAATTTACACTAAATGTATATGCAATAGATTTTAGTTTCGATCGTGGGTTGTTCAAAACGCTGAAAGTGTAGGATGATAATCCATTGTTAATTCTTATTTTCTTATTCTCATTTATTCCCTGCAACTTAAATAAAAATTAGTTCACTTATTATATATTTTAATTTTATTAATGAGTACATTTTTAAATTATCACGCATATCACCATTTTCATACGGTACATTAAAAAAATAAATAAAATTATCAATTCAATATATAAGAAAATACTATACTTATAAAATAATAAATTAATCATTATTAAAAAGCATTTTTATAGTATTTATTAACAAAAATTCTATATATTTTTATCAAAATAATTGAAAATATATATTTTTTCATCCAGTAATTTTTGGAGAAATTAAAAATGAAACTTGATAAAATTTCCTCATTATTTATAAGTTTATCACAGTTATAAAAACGAGAAAAAAAAACAAAAAGAATATAAAAATCAATAAGAGACATACCAATTTAATTTATTGATAAAAATTAAATTTTAATAACTTTAATTTTTAAAAAAGTTAAATAAGGAATATGACATGTCAATATGTCATATTTGAAAAAAAATCTATAAAGATTTTTATAACATGTTTGCTTTCTCTCTTATAGGAATGGCCAAGTGGCACTCAAAAGGTCAAAAGATTTTCCATCCTATTTTTGGGATAAGAAAAATCTGTTAAAAATCTTATCACAACAATCCCACTTGTTTGTTTTTTTTTTTACAATATTGGTACTCTTGTCATCTTCAAAAATATCCAACCCACGCCATCACTTCCCTTTCTAATCCTTGCTTCCAAAAATGCCAGTACCATACATGCCCACCACATGCACATGAATTTTATCGAACAAAACAAAACACAAAAAGATTTCTTTAACGTATTAAAATTTTTTCAATCATACTTATATTTAGGGCATCAAATTTTTAATTTTAATGGTTAAAAATTATTTATAAATAAAATTTACTTTTTTTAATTTTGACAAAATAAATTAAATAAATTTTAATTTGATTTAAATTATTATTTAAATAATAAAATATAGTACGTGATACTTTTTTTATGCACAGTAACATAGGACTTTGTGATGTGAGCAAGCAACCATTGGCCAAGCTATGAGCCCCTTTCCCTTCTATATCTGTTTTATACGTAGTATTTAACTCTCACATCTCACTAGTTTTTTCCTGGTTGACATTAACATAATCATACAAAAGCTCCCCTTGGTGTTTTTTTTTTTTCTTTTTTCTTTTGGCGATGCAAAGCCTAAGAAGCTGGTCAAGTGACGTTGTGCAGCTTGATCTAACTCCTCCACTACCACCACCAGCACCACCTTCTTCCTCCAACAACAACCCCATGAGTGCTACCACCACAACCACCGCCATCAGCGGCGCCGCTGGCTTTTCCATAGACGAGGAGGAGTCAACGGACGCACGTATCAGGAGGTTGATATCGGAGCACCCTGTCATCATCTTCAGCCGATCCTCTTGTTGCATGGGTCACGTCATGAAAAAGCTCTTAGCTACCATTGGGGTTCACCCTACTGTCATCGAACTCGACGACCATGAGATCGCTTCCCTCCCTCCTCTGCCTGCTCACGATAGCCTCTCCTCTCGGAATCCTGCTCCCGCGGTATTCATCGGCGGAACCTGCGTCGGCGGACTTGAATCCCTTGTGGCTCTCCACCTTAGCGGCCACCTAGTCCCAAAGCTCGTCGAAGTTGGCGCTCTCTAGGTATGATACATAGATTATTATACTTATAGCATAAAAAATCATATAATCAAGCTGCCATTTTTCATGCTTGTTTAATCTGGGGTTTTCTTTGTCATTATTATTATTGTAAACTTCTTTGTAAGCTGATGAACATAAAATTAGGCAGTCCACTTCCAAAAAATGAAACAATTTCTGCTCTCTCTCTTTTTCTTTTTCCCCTATTCCTCTTAGCTTTGCCGGTCAAAGAAAGCATATGGAAGATACTATACAGGGAATTGTAGTGATTAAATCAAGTGAATGGTATTGTATTGTATGTGTGAAAACTGAAAAGTTCTATTTTCCTCTATTTTTTTTTTTTTTCTGTTGGATTTGAGGAGTGAGAGTTGTGAGAGTTTTAAGTATAGGTATTTCAGGGAGCTCTGATCAGGGTGGGTTTGATCTGAGTTAGTACAATGAGCAATGGGTGGATTTGGGACCCATTAAAGGTGGGGTCCATTTCCAATTATTGAGCAATCAGAGCCGTTGAAATTTTTTTCCAGATAGGTTCTAGATGGAAAAGAATGGTTAGTAATGTGATCTGGGTTTGTTTTTTGTTAGTGATACTTTTTACTGACAATGACGAGCTCCAATCCGAGTGGGCATTAATTTGTCGCATAATCTGACAAAATCATCCCAATTATTATAAAGAAAAGAAAAACAATACCCTGGAATTCCTACAGAGCTCTTTTTTTCTTTTTTCCCCTGCTTGATTCTCTCACAGATTTCATTCCACAATTTGTGGTTTCAATCTTTTTCGTTGTGATTGTTCAACAAGTTATTCTTAATTGGTTTCAACATGCAAAAAACTTTATTCTTTTCTTTTTTTTTTCTGGGTTTGAAGCATTGAAAGCTACAAAGCTAGCTAGTTATCTGGAAATTCTATAAATTACTGCACTAATAACAAGATAAAACTCTAATAGAGTTCCATCTTTTTTCGACCTTAAAGTATAGATCTTAGATGAAGTTTGAAACTTTGAATGGCCATTAAAAAAAAGGGGGTTTGATGGTCCCAAGAACACTTGAAAATGAGCTGTGAAACAAATTCAGTAAGGAAGTGAGAACTGAGAAGCCGTAATTTTTAATATAATACTAAAACATAATTGGGGTGAAGGGAATGGATCAATGGAAGTTGGAAGCTGACAAATAAGATAAACCAAAACTGAAGGCAAAGACAAGTCCCCAAGTTGTCATCAAGCTATCGGACAGTACTCCGGGATATGTCATAGCTTCAGTTCAGTTCAACAACCTTGCAAGCTTCGTTCCGTTACCAGAAATTCTTGGTCTCGAAACTTTGATTCTAACCCACTTTCATTTCTGTAGCGCGTGATCTCATCATCATGTTTCTTACATTTTCTCACTCTTTTGGCCCTTTCTCTTGGGGGGCTTTCAGCCATTCAAGTTCTAAGTTCATTTTTATTTTAAGAACAAAAATTGATGGTGACTGAAGGAATATGTAAAGTTATTCAATTTGTTGGCTCTTGACTTAAAAGATCTTAAAGAAAGTGTATAATTTAAGTAATAATTAGCAACATTTTTATGTGAATTATGAAGTAGTAGTGGTATTTTAGATGATCTTATTTGCATTTTTTAAAAAAAAAAATTTCGGATGCTGAGATGATGAATACCTATAGAATAGTAATAAAAAATAAGCAAGTGGGAATGTCCTTATTGAAACCTTGTACTAAAATGTGTATACTCCAAGGAAGGATCTCCATATACATTTTATTTATTCCAACTATCATGTTGGGAAATGGGAACTAAAAGCTAACGAGAAGCCATAGTCATTAAAAAAAAAATGTGATCTTGGGAGATCTTTCCGATTTAAGGAAAACAACATTTGATGAGTTAGGTAAAGAATTTCAGAAATTTCTTTCTTTAAGTATTTTTATTAAATATTATATTTGATATATATATATATATATATATATATAAACATGATATTTTATATATATATTTTAATGAAATATATATATCTTTAGATCTAACACTCATTAGAATCATATGAATATAAATTGAAAACCAAGGCATCCGCTTTCCGTCAAACAGGCTCAAATTTATATGTATTTTTTTCTTTGGGTTTGGAAAAGACAGCACTAACCCACAAATCAGAACCACAATTGATTTTTTTTAATTTTTAAACTCTAAAATTTACACATGGCAGGCATGTGGTGTGTTGATTTACCATCAAATGGACCCCATCTAGAATCTTTACAGCCTGACGTAAGAAGAATCTCCTTCTGATTCTCTATAATAAGCAAATTTGGTGGGATAGAGAAAAAGCTAAAAAAGAAAGTAATAGAATTTCTTTTTTTGTGTATATTTATTTAGTGGAAGTAAATGAGAAATGGGCAACTCAAAGTACCCCACTGAAAGTTCCTTGATGGTAGGGTTTTAGGTTAAAAACTTGGTCTAAAAGTTTGAAGAAAAAAAAGCATCTTTAAAGTATTTTATTAGTTCATCACCTTTTGTTTTATTTTGCCTTTTTTTTAGTTTTTTTTTTTTTGAGGGGGGAAGGAGGTGGGGTGGTGACGTCATGGCTTTTGGCTTTTTGCCTTGGCTTTCTTTATTGGGTCCCCACTTGTATTCATTTTTTTAATTTTTTTATTATTATTATTGCCCAAATTTTCATTACCTAATATGTCCCAATAATTTTTTGGTTTAGACCCTTTGTTTATGGCTCACAATCCTCTCGGGTTAGTACCTCCCCAAGATCATACTTTGAACGACTTGCTAAATGCCACCTTTTTTGCCCCCGCCATTGTTGCTTGGAGTCAAAGCTTACATCACTTTGGGAAGCAAAGAGAGAGAATCACAACTGATATTATTTTACTTTTTTAAGTACTAATCTTTGAGTAAAGTATATTCCCACAAACAAAACAGCATATGATGTTATGGACATGCTGGGGGCCTTAACTCGTCTTTGCACTAATGAAATTTGCAGTACTACCTAGTTCATTATACTTGGTTGCCGTTTTTTTTTAATGACCGAGCGGTCTAAGCTTTTTAAAATGCTGCACAGAAGTTGAAGGAATTTCTGGGTAGATCTGCAAGAACGTAACAAGTCAGAGGGTTTAACACGTTCGTTACATTTAATTATGATTGTTGATATCATCTTGCCTAGAAGGTGATATGATCGGTTCCTGAACAGCTAGCACATCAAGGATGCGCTAATAAGAAGAGTGAAGAAGATAATTATAGAGAAAACACTACGGTAATCTTTCATAATAGGTGAAAAAAGTGCAGGTAAAGTCGGAAATTAAACATAGAGAAGTAACAGGAGAGTGAAACTGAGATCACTGCTAGAACTTCAGGACTTTCAAATACTGCCGTTTTGCCTGTTTTCTCTGTTATTATTTTTGGGGGTTAATATGTAAATTGGCCTCCTAACTACACGCAATTCATAAAATAATGTCATGGCATGGTTGACCAATAATAAACTACCACATGTCAAGTTAAATACTTTCTCTTAACACCGCAGTTCATTTTTATCAACACGTGGAGCTTAATATTGGTCAACTAAGCCATATTAGTATTTTATGTAAAAGCACTAATCTATTAAGTTAATTTGCTTGATAGGAATAAAATTCGAATACCACATAATGAGTGGGAACTTTTTCCTTCCCATAATATCAACTTTTCGGCAGGGAAACAAATAAATTAATCTGGTCCTGGCTCCGGGATATCCACAAGAAAATACCAGACACTAGAACGTGGATGTTGAATTGATGATATGAAAGGAACAACTGCACAGAACCCATTTTATCCCCCTTCCCAAAGACAAATCTGTAAAGAGAATGACAGAGATGAGCACAAGATTGAGCAAGCAACCTACTCTTTTATTGGTCAAGGAGAATCAAGGTGTGTTAAATTGCCAAAAGCTTTTACAAAGAAATGTATGGTCAATTAATGCGGTCTAGTACATGTTATGCCATTGAGACTATCAACATCCGATGCACTTTTTAAGTTTTTTCCTCCTGTAATCCTGAAGAGCATTCTACTCTAATCCTGTTCTTCGAAACAAAACTATCAAAAATTGGTTCCAACTACAATCTGCCCCAATTCATGACCTTCTTGACCTCGTCATACAGAACCAAGATGGCCGCTGCACCAGTGCTCCTAAAAACATTAGACAGTGCTCCGCGGTAAAATGAAGTCACCCCTTCTGTCCTATAGATTGTCCTCCAGCAGTCCAGTGTGCTATGGTACATTGGTTTTTCCAAGCCAGATTGCATCATCATCCGCCTCCGAACTGTATCCAGTGGATATGAAAATAATCCAGCAGACGTTGTCACAGCCTGGGCCACCACCCAACGCTTCCATAATGCCAACTCAGTATTGGATTCTTTGGACAAAATTTCCTTTATTGTATCAAAACCTCCAAAATATAGGCCCCGGTGAACTATCATCCCTTGTAGAGAGGCAGGGAGACCCCTGTAAATTCCCCAAATTCCGTCTTTTTTGCGTATGGTACTCAAGAAATGGTAAATACCTCGGAATTGACGAACATCAGTTCTCCCAATGTCTGCAGCAAGGCGAGTGTGAGCAATGTCAAGAGGGTAGATTAAGATCAATGTTGTGCAACCAGCTGCAGCTCCGGCGATAAAGTTGGCAGATCCTCCAGAGAATACATGACCATCTTGAAAATAGCCGTTTCTTAAGATGTTTCTATAAAGATCCTGCATAAAGAGATGCAAAGTAATTAAAAAAATAACACGGAGATGTTGCGAGTGTTACTAAAAAACTAGCAAAAAGTTTTAATTTTTAAATTATTTATTTCTTAGGCACTGGTTTAAAAGGCCGTTTTTTTTGGGGGGGGAGGGGGTACTTACAGAGAGTTATCAGGCCTTGAGCTACTTAAAATTTAGGTAACTCTGTACCATTTCATACTCCTCAAGATTCAGACCTGAGATCTCATTGGAAGCATTCAAGTTTTAACACTTTGGCATAGCCCCTTGGGGACTTTCAAGCTTGCTTGCGATCAAGTAAAAGTTCATCTGAATTGAAATGTGCTGTCACAAATCTGTGTCAATGGCATTTATCATGTGATTCCCACTAACTTTTTTTTACTGATGGCAATGGGCAATATGTTAAGCAAATTCATCTCACCTATTCCGAATGTTCTTTCAAGGAGTAACAGTGTAGTTATTTCTTACAACAAGTGTTGTCATTCCACCAATTAGAGCCATATATTTAATAACCCGTGCCTTTTCTGTCCCTATTACTCCAACATCATGATTATCTTTGAGATTAGACTTGGTCAATGTGCCTTAGAAGGAAAAAATGAAAAAGAAAAGAAAAAGAAACAGGCAAACTTAGCATGCGCATGCACATACATTTAGAAAAAAACCAACTTCAGCTTATGTTTAATTTGATGACAACTTTTACACAATTCCTACAACCTTATAATTAATAGCACTATGACTGGTTCTTTTAACAGTATACACAAAAACACAAACAAATAAAGTTCAATTTGAAATATGTACTGGTTACTGCTAACTTGTATGTATTTCTAGGAGGAATAGGAATATTCAAGAAAAAGGGATGATTTTAAGGTTCAAAAAGCTTTATCTCTTCAGACTATACTCAGATCTCAGTCACGTCCTTTTATTATATACTCCTATATGATATGAAAAGCCAAAACACTACCACCATATTAAGAGTAGCTGATCTTCTGTAATAAGGCTCCCTGTGCTAAACTGAACTTGCTGGTTAATACCCTCTTCATCCGCCATGGCCCTGAAGGCAATCCTCTAATGCCTCTACCAGCTATAAATGCATATTATATCTCACATACTTTTTCCTGAAACTCTGCAGACCCACCAAGGGAATATTCCATTCATTCTCTGCCAAATTCCAAAGATTTACACTACACAAAAGGGTACTAGACGCTTGAAACTATTCTCAACCATGAATAAACTTAGCTGATATTAGATCTCACACAAGAATTCTAAAATGATAAACTATGCCTTTTCCCATTAGCCATTAGGTAGGATTGGCTATATGGATTTATTGCATCATTGTGCTCTATTCAGGGATAAATCCTTTGCAAACTCATTGAGGGTTTCCATCCATGTTCTCTTTAGTCTTCATCTGTTCCTCTAGACACAGAAGTTATATTCTCCATCAAATCACATCTTATTTAACTTTTGTATTTCTCCTACTTACATGGCATGGGTACGTATCCTGTATCTTCCCTCGTATTCCTAGTTGTATCTTCCATTGTATACAGATTTCTAGAATAGCATTCTCATCTCAGCGACTTACATTCTCTTTTTTTTTTTTGGGGGGGGGGGGGGGGGGGCACATACATTAATTCTTAAATCTTTTCTA
>JAQSVH010000010.1:3622880-3633383 GCA_029448705.1 Adansonia digitata
AAGAAAAAAATTCAAAATAAATTTAAATAAAAACCCATGATGAAATTTATACCTTTAAATGTTATATTATTAAAAAAAAATGAAAAAGATTGAAGAGGTCAACGGCAAGAGGAATCTGACAATTGGCTTTGAGGATCTTCCCCCACACTTACTACAACTTTAAACTAAACTAAAGACAAAGCTTGAAAAGTTTTTCAGTTATTTCACGAGTCACCGCCTTCTCCGAGATTATTCCTTTTTGGGTTTTTTTTTTTTTTTTTAAAGGCGATCGTTTGGAGACGCCTAATCACTCAGGTTAGTTTCGCTATCTTCTAAGCTGCCTAGCTTGTAATATCTTCTTATATATATATATATATGTATGTATGTATTTGTTGCTATGTTTGTTGTTCATATATTGGGTTTCTATGATATAAATTTATGGCAACCCTGATTTTGAATACCAGAAAGGCGATGCAGTTGGCACGTGAATCTGAAGTAGGTATTAGCAGAGGAGTTAATTAAAAGAATTTTGGAATCGAAAGTTGGAATCGTCTGTATTAATTTCCGTTGGATGTAACAAAGATATTAACTTGCTTTTGCTGATTGGGACTTTTATTCATCAACGTACACATTTTTAAATGTACTTTTGCGTGAAAGTATTGTTAAAATCAGTAAAATTTTGCACTAATTGTATAGGTGCAAGGCTTAGTTAATATTTTGTGTGGGCTATTCTTGTTTACTAAAGAGTAATTTGCATTTTGGACACAGATTTAAATGTTTATCCTTTAGATAAACAAATAAGCTTCATCTTCATCTTCATTTAAAAACAGTTTTCGAGACAGCAATCGGAGTTGGGACAATTTGGAAACTTGTTTAGTAGAAATCATCTTTCTGGTATGTGTCTTTTTTTTTTCAACAAAATACTTGGCTTTTCCTTTTCATTGTTAGCTTTCCTTGTTCTGAACTTAAAAAATATGTTGCCTAAGCTGAAACCTTGTTGGACTGTAGGTAATAGGCTTTTGAGTGGGCAACAGAGGTTTAACTCAAGATCTGTAGGCAATTCAGCTCACAGAGTCCGAGTTGCAGAGGCAGCTCATGTAAGAGAACTTCACCATAGAAATGATCCTGAAACAATGATAAGACTATTTGAAAGCGAGCCGTCATTACATTCTAATCGTTCTGCACTTTCTGAATATGTTAAAGCGTTGGTTGAAGTTGACAGGCTGGATGAAAGTGAGTTACTTAAGACATTACAAGAAGGTGAGTGGCCTAGCTATTTTGCATCTTGGATTTCTTTTAAAATGTTAGTTTTGCTACATTTTTGTCTTTTGTTTTCTTTTCACGCTGCTGGAGAAATTTCTCAACTTAATTTATAATTTGATGATGCTCTTCAATTCTCCGTTAAACTATTATTAGGCCATTTCTTTCCAAATCATTGTTTGCTGAGAGATTATGCAGAATTATAGGTATCTCTAATTCAGCAAGGGAGGAAGAGGGTAAAGGTGGTCTTTCAGCTTTTAAAAATGTAGGAAAATCCACAAAACATGGTGTCCTAGGAACTGCTAATGCTCCTATTCACATGGTGGCTTCAGAAGGAGGGCATTTTAAAGATCAATTATGGCGAACTTTTCACAGTATCGCACTTGGCTTCTTGTTGATTTCTGCTGTTGGAGCACTTGTTGAGGATAGAGGCATTAGTAAAGGTAGAATGCTTAAGCGACAAAAATTTTTTCTGTAAAATTCTCTATGTACATCGTTAAACTGATAATCCTTTTTCTGAATTCTGACTGACTGATATCTTTATAGGACTTGGTCTATACAAAGAGGTGCAAGTTGTGGAATCTAACACAAAATTTAACGATGTCAAAGGTGTCGATGAGGCAAGGGCAGAGTTGGAAGAAATTGTCCACTACCTTTGAGATCCTAAGGTAAATGTTCTTTTGGATATGAAATCTCTCTCCTCTCTCTCTCTCTCTCTCTCTCTCTCTCTCTCTCTCTCTCTCTCTGTGTGTACACGCGCACGCAAAAAGAATACCTTTACCTTTCTTGCAGCACTTCACTCGTCTTGGTGGCAAGCTTCCAAAAGTTGTTTTCGCTTGTTGGTCCACCTGGCAATGGGAAAACTATGTTAGCAAGAGCTATCGCTGTAGAGGCTGGGTACCTTTCTTCTCTTGCAGTGGCAGTGAGTTTGAAGAGATGATTGTTGGAGTTGGAGCTCGAAGAGTGAGGGTTCTTTTTGCTGCTGCAAAGAAGCGATCACCATGTATCATATTTATTGATGAGATAGATGCCATAGGTGGAAGCTATAATCTGAAGGACCTGCAGTACATGAGGATGACTTTGAATCAGTTGCTCATTGAATTGGATGGATTCAAGCAGAATGAAGGAATTATTCTCATTGCAGCCACTAATTTTCCAGAATCATTGGATAAGGCTCTGGTGAGACCTGGAAAATTTGACCACCGCATTACTATTCTTTATCCAGATGTTGAAGGATGGAGCAAATTTTGGAATCCCACATGTCAAAGGTACTGCTTTGACCGTCTAGAAGTCCGTGTATTTTAGGAGTTTGAACTTGAGTTGACAGCTCAGTGGTTGATTCGTCAGGTTCTGGACAGTACTTTGTGCGGAGTGTGCTTGGCAGTTCTCACTGGAGCATGTATCATGAAATTTGGCTTGATATTGGCTTTTCAGCATGCTTCTAATGAATGTCTTTGCTATTTTACTTGGTGGTTCAATTACATCAACATTTTGTTGCTGACTGTCCACATTAGGTTTATTTTGCATCACAGTAACCAACTAACCATTAGTCTTAGTTATATTTTCTGATAGAATCATTGTGTGCAGCCATGCATTTCTAACCGAACCTTCATTCTGGTGCATAACATGTCTTGAAGGCCAACGATGTTGATTTAATGATCATTGCTAGAGGTACTCCTGGAGTCTCTGGTGCTGATCTAGCAAATTTGGTCAATGCTGCTGCCGTGAACGCTGCAATGGATAGTGCTAAAGCAGTGACAATGGCCGATCTGGACTACACAAAGGACAAGATCATATTGGGAAGTGAACGCAAGTCAGCTGTTATTTCTGAGTCACGAAAGTTGACAGCTTTCCATGAGGCTGGCCATGCCCTTGTTGCCATCCATATTGATGGGGCGCTTCCTGTTCACAAAGCAACAATAGTCCCTCGAGGGCTGGCTCTTGGCACCGTGTCCATGTTGCCTGAAAATGATGACCTGACGGCCTCCCGAAAGCAGATGCTTGCAAGGCTTGATGTTTCTTTGGAGGGTTGGGCTGTAGAAGAGCTCATCTTTGGAGAAAATGAAGTTACTTCCGTTCCCAACAATGATCTTGAGAAGGCAACTGAACTAGCTAGAGATATGGTTACAAAGTATGGCATGAGTAAAGAAGCGGGGCTTGTTACTCATTATTATAATGACAATGGTAGAAGCATGAGCACCGAGACTAGACTTGTTATAGAGAAAGAAGAGAAGAACTTCTTGGAAAGGGCATATAACAATGCAAAAATCGTCCTTACCGTCCACAGCAAAGAACATTATGCACTTGCTAATGCGTTGCTCAAGCATGAGACGCTCACCAGAAGTCAGATTAAGGCTCTGCTTGCCCAAGTCGACTCTCAGCAGCAGCAACAACAAGAACAGCATCAACAGATGGTTGCACTACACAATGGACCTCAGTCCAGCCCAGTGCCTCCCAGTCCAAGTCCATCTGCATCTGCGGCCGCTGCTGCTGCAACAGCTGCTGCCGCTGCTGCTGCAACAGCTGCAGCTAAAGCCAAAGGCGTTGCTCCTGTTGGATCTTAGCATGGGTAGAGCCTATTCGCCGGTGGTTGTCTATTGGAATTGTACACATACGTATTCTCCAGCCTAAGTTTTCGGAACTTTTCCTGATTGCTGCCACAGGATTTATTCATGTATAGCCTTGTGTCTGATATGGACTGAAAGATGTAGGAGAATTATATGGCAGTGACGTTGTCATGGCAAGTATCAGTCAACTTTGAGTATTTAAACAAAATGCATGACATACTCTCCCCCTTTTCCCCCCTACTAATCTAGCAATTTCCCTTCTCAAAGAGTGATAATGTTCCATTTAAAGGTGTTTGGAATTAGTGTGTAAAGCCTTTATAATAAAGTGCCAATTTGTAACATTTTTACTAGTAGTTTTAACTAGTTATTTAGGTTCTGCATTGAGGATTGGCTGGCAGGAAGCGAGTTCAAACTTTTGGCTTTAGTGGAGTGTTATTTGGATATGTGTTCTTTCCAGGACTTAGGGAAATAAGTTTAAAATTACCTTTAGCAGAAAAATGAAGATTTTAAATTTCCCCCTTTATCGAGAGAGAAAGAGAGAGAGAGATTAGAAAAAAAAGGCCTCTGTCTTACGTAAATCTTTGGCGTTGAACGGTCGAACTAGTACAAGTTTCGGTTTGGGCCAAACATTAACTAACAAATCAGAGATTAGTTTTTTGTCTTTTTTTTTGTGGGGGTGGGGGGTGGTGGTAATAATCGGAGATTAGTTATAGAACAGGTCAACCCCGGGAATTGCAAACTACATCTATCCTTAAGCCAGCTCCTGCCCTTCCTTTCCTCCGTCAGTCAAATCTCAATCTCAGATTTACCTTCAATCGCTGCGGTGCGTTTCCAACACGCACATCCATGACTTCAGGTAAGCCGTTCATTGATGTGTGTTCTTTTTATTCGAGGGGAACTATAATAATAAATTAAGCACGGATGCTGTTTTTCTTTTCGTATCTTTTCCTTTTTCAAGATTGTTTTGTGGGTTTATTTATTTAACCTCGATAACGCAACGGAGAATTCTATTCTGAGACACGTAGTTTTGCAAACAGTAGAACAGCAGAGAATTGTAATCAGAAACAACCATGGAGAGAACCTTGTTGGGATGTTACATGAAACAGGGTCTAAGGATCTTGTTATCATCTGCCACGGCTTTCGATCAACAAAGGTGAGTAAAATTCTTTGATTACATTCAAATTAATGTTACTGTAAAATTAAACTGAAGACCCAATTCACAAACAAATCTGGGTTTTCATGTACAGGAACGAATACCTATGGTGACTCTTGCCACTGCATTGGAAAAGGAAGGAATCAGTGCTTTCCGCTTTGACTTTGCTGGAAATGGGTAAGAAGATAACTGGAATTGAAGAAGCACACTTTAAATTGGAAACTAAATCTTGATTTAAAAGAAAATATTTTGAAATTTCTGAGTTATATCTGCAAGTAACATGTTGCTGATACAAACAATGGTTATGAAGCTTATTTGTGCTATTTGCTTCCAGGGAAAGTGAAGGAACCTTTATGTATGGTAACTACCGCAGGGAAGCTGAGGATTTACGAGCTGTTGTCCAACATTTTTTCAGGAAGGAACGTCTAATAACTGCAATTATTGGCCACAGTAAAGGTTTGTTTAATACAATCAATGTAATCAAACTTTATATGAAAAGAGAAAGCATTAGAATTGGTTTTTTTTCTAATAAATGCATGAAAAATTTTCACTCAGGTTGTTGAATCTAATACTCAGTGCTGTGAAGAACTTTGATTCTAAGAAATTAAAAGCATGAGAATTGGTTACTTTCTTATTGCTGAAAAACTAATGCAAAATCGCATATGATCATGGTTTTTCAAGTCGAACAGCGACTTTGTTTTTCTCTTATATGTCCACTTGTGTTTTTTAGAAAATCAAATGTTTATATTCATTTATCAGTTCTTTTTAAGTCCCATAGTGCTGAAAAGGGTTCCTGCAGGTGGAAATGTGGGGCTTCTCTATGCTTCAAAGTATAATGATGTACCCACCATCATCAATATTTCTGGCCGGTTCCATCTAGAGAAGGGCATTGAAGGTCGATTGGGTAAAGATTTTTCACAAAGAATCAAGCAAGATGGGTATATCGATATTAAGAATAGAAAGGGTAGCTACTGTAATATGCTTCATTTTCCCAATATTTTTATGTTAAGTTCCGATTTCACCCTTCAATCAAAATGTTTTTGATAAACTAGTAACTTTTATTTTCTCCGAAACCAAGCATTTGTTCGTCATTTGCAGGAAAGTTGAAATACCGTGTAACGCAAGAAAGTTTGATGGACCGATTAACCACGGATACTCATGCAGCATGTCTTTTGATTGATCAAAATTGCAGGTTAGAAAATGCTTAGCACTGATTGCTTTTTCTGAAGTGTATTATACATCTGGATCAATTGCAATGTGGATGTCACTTGCTGCAGACAAAAATTCTGGATATACTTGATCCCTATACTCTAAATCAGATTCAATAGTTTGCATTCAGAATTACTAATTTGCATTTTCATTAAAAATGTGATTAGTAGTATAGATTTCTTACTTCGTTTTTTAACTTTTAATCTTTATGCCATTATTTTCAGGGTATTGACAATTCATGGTTCCATGGATAAAATAGTACCAGCCAAAGATGCCCTCGAATTTGCCAGGTTGATTCGAAATCATAAGCTGCACATAATCGAAGGAGCTGATCATGAGTATACTTCACACCAAGATGAGTTAGCTACAGTTGTGCTCGACTTTATAGGGGCAGTTCGTGAAGACAAAAACATGTCCGAATATTTACAGTCGTGCAAAAGGGGAGCTAATTTTATCAAAGCACGTATCTGATAAATAGTGAATAACAGAGATGTTCAGTGTTTTGCTGATCGAAGAAAATGGAGCATGAAGATTTGGAGATGTGATTTAGGTGCTGAAGATGAAGTAAATCCAGCCCAGAGATGGTGTAAAACTTACCTCTATGGTTGAATTGGGCAAGCTTCAGATTTTGCTGCATTTCCTGTTACCTTCATGCTTGTTTGACTTAGGAATTTAGGCTTCCAAATTGTTCTGTGAATGGATAGATTTCTGGGTTAGTGTGGCAAAGTCTGCCACAATAGTGGAGAAGCCATAAAGCTATAATCTTACATTATACAAAATAGAATTATTTGTTTCAACTTCTACAGAGAAGTTTTAAAATTGTATTAAAACCCAAAAACCATTGAATTCAAAGCTTAACTTCATTAGTATTCATGAAAAGGTAAAATTCAATAAATCTAATATTTGAATTTCATTTATCTGCACTCCAGCTTTTGTTTACTAGAAAAAACAAAGAACAAACGAGAAGCAAGAGAATAACATTGTGGAAATTCGGTCGCTTCAAATTACTATGAACAGCGGCTTTTGGCGAATGGTTGTAAGTTTCGGACATATTACAGTAATTTTTCAGCCTATCAATCTGTAAGCAAATAAATACAAAGCAGGCTCACAGTGCAAACAAACTACTTTCTGCACCAAAAAGCCACGATTCAAGTACTCAAGTGATATTTACTCTCTCATGCGCAATCAATTTTTTTTTTTTAAAAAAAAAGTTTTGATTCCAAAGGCACATTACAGACCACACTTGACATGACGAGTTGAAATGACCGCAACACCATCTGCGAAGAGAAAAAAGATACAACAAGATAAACAAGAACTTTCTTTCATCGTCGACCATTTAATTAGCTGGCACAGACTGTGGCTTCACCCCAATTTTTCTCCATGAAACACTGGGCATAATCTGTTTTCTATCAACACGATCCTTGAACTGAATAGCAAAGTTGAGCAATGAGTCGAGAAGTGAGTCTGAGAGGAGATGCGGTTTGAGTCCCAGCTCAATTAGTTTCGTATGCTTTGCATTGTAATAATGTTCCTCTGCCTCAACTCTTGGGTTGGGAACGGTTATGGTTTGCACATCAAGTCCTAGCTTCTCTCCTGCTTTTGTTACAAGGGCAGCCAGTTCGTTGACGGAAAACTGCTCGGTAAATTGATTAAAGACCCGAAATTCACCAGGTTTTGCTGCATTTGCAATGGCAAGTTCAACGCACTGAACCGTGTCTCTTATGTCAAGGTAACCCCTGGTCTGAATTTTATAAATGAACATGAGAAGAGAGTGAGATATGAAAGCAGGAAAAAACGCCATTCTCTAATTATAGCTAAACATAACTAACTATACCTAGGAATTTCAAGCATTATATAAAAACTATGTCTCATACGTAAGTGATAACATATCTACATGTTGAACGAATGGGCTCTGGGCATGCATGACAAATGTATTCCACGGCAAACCAGCTGTCTGATAAATGCGACATTTTTGTGAGCCTAATGTATGATGCATTGCATAAAGATACAAGACTAATCAACTATGTAAAACATTAGGTTTATGAAAACCAATTCAGCTGACAGTGGACAGCCATTCCTCCCAAAATCAGAATCAAAGCATAAATACAAAGCTTAAGTTATTTATTAAAACCAAATAATATAAATCAAAAAATCCGAAGCATCAATGATTTAGTAGGTTTGGAAGAATAGGCTCACCTGTCCTCCTTTCCCATAAACTGTAAGAGGATGACCAACAGCAGCCTGAACACAAAACCGATTCAATGCTGTTCCAAATACTCCATCATAATCCAGCCTGTTACACAGCTGTTCATGCATTGAAGTCTCATCGGTCCTTACCCCATAAACCACTCCTTGATTCAGATCAGTGGCTCTGATCCCCCAAGCCTTGCAAGCGAAGGCTATATTATTTGAATCATGAACCTTACTGAGATGATAAAAAGAGCTCGCTTGCTTTGGATAAGGCAAAGTATCAGTCCTTCCATTGTGGGTAATTGTTATATAACCCTCTTCGATATCTATGTTGGGAGTTCCATACTCTCCCATTGTCCCAAGCTTCACTAGATGGCACTGTTCTCTGAATTCCTTTATTGCAAAAAGAACATTAAGTGTTCCAATCACATTATTCTTCTGAGTGAACACAGCTCGTGATCGATCAATCATTGAATATGGGGCAGACCGCTGCTCTCCAAAATGGACAACTGCATCAGGTTCGAATGAGCTGAAGGTGTCAGATAAGAACTCAAAGTCACAAATATCACCAATATAAAGTTCAATTGTCTTTCCAGTGATAGCTTTCCAACAACGTAGTCTGTTATGGATGGAGGAAATGGGTGTTAAGGAGTCAAGACCAAGCTGGTGGTCAAACAGCCGACGGACAAGGCTATCGACAATTGCAACTTCATAACCTTTGTTGGACAGGTGCAGGGCTGTAGCCCAACCACAGTAGCCATCTCCGCCGATAACCATGACCCGCTGAGGCTTGGAAGATTCATTTGGGGACCGATCAGAACCAGACACGGGTTGAGCTGAAACTTCTTGGCTTACAGGGGCAGCAGTTGCACGAACCACACAACTCCTTCCTGCCATGTCTCCTTGCCAGGCAACCCTTTTGAGGGGAGACTTGGAAGTCTTAATGGTAAAAGAGTTAGGAAGTGCGGTTCGAACCTGAATCAGAGGTTGACCACAAGGTACGTAGCTAGAGGAGACCTTTACCGAGATCGAAGTTGACAGCAAATGTGCCATTTTGCTGTTTGATTGAGTACCCAACAATGTGCAAATGCACCTGCCAAATACCAACAAGGTCCAAAATTAGTTCTAAAATCCAGGGAAATGTGCTTCAGGGGCAAGAAGGCATTCTACTAAAATCCTGTACTATTCTCTTTTACTCTTCAATTTCCTCTCATTCAGCGTCGTTGGAAAAAATAACAAAGAAAAACTTTCAATCGTCGGATAAAAAGGCAACTTAAAGAATTAAAATCGAAACTTCTAGCAACCACGACTGCTATAAGTTCATACTAAAATCTGGGTCCAACACTAGTTCCTCTATGGGACAAAAAAAAATCAAGCATTTAAGCTGCATAGCTGGATCATTCAAGTAAACCCGCTTGAAAAATCATTAATCTTAAAGACTTAACAGTCTAAAAATAGTTTAATTTCTCATTTAAGAAAAAAACACCCATTTCTAAGCACCCAATAATGAATAATAAACATATAAAAGAGCCGACAAAAACGAAAAAACAAAAGTTGAGAACATTGCAGAACAGTAATTACCTTGGGAGAAGTAAAGATTAGATATGAAGTTAAGAAGAAGAGTCTTTCATAAAAGTGCAGATGAGATGAGAAGAGAGGCTTCTGTTCGGGTTTAAGCGACAAAAGAGGGGGCTTTGGGTTCTCTACGTCTCATTTTCGGGACGAATCAAAGGAGAAACGAAGAGCATATTCTTATCTACTGAGTCGATTGATTACTGTGCAAAAGTTTAAGCGCATTTTTTTTTTTTTTGGGGTGTGTATTTGGATCAAAATAGCTTAAACGGAGCCCCGTTCAACCATCTATGGGCTGTTGAACCCTAACCCAATTTATATGTAAACTAGGTGAACCATAAAGCAGCCCATCATCCGGAGGCATTCATCTTATTTAGGGTTTAAATTCAAGAATTTGCAATTCTTTTTTATCCCCGCCGCTATGCTCTTAATTACTAAAAAAAAAAAAATGCAAAAGTAAAAGTGAACGGGGAGTTGCACCAGCGAAGTGGGTAGCCTCGTAAGTGAAACTGCTTACGTCATTCATGCCACTTAAATTATTCTTTATATAATAAATAATATTTTTATTTAAAT
>JAQSVH010000010.1:3640693-3653166 GCA_029448705.1 Adansonia digitata
GAAATTAAGTCAAGTCAATTTGATTAAAAAAAGAGCAGCTAATATGGGCCAAATCAGACATATTGATCGGCTATAAGCAGGTAATTACTTTTTTTTATAAATTCATAATTTAATAATATTAACACATTTATATAAATAAAATATAAAAAAATAATTAAAATATAAATACATAAATATATAAATTTACCACAATACACAAATTATTGTCTTTACTTAATGAAAAACTCAATTAACTTTTCTTGACTTAACAGCTTCATGTGCCATGGTAAGCAGAAGTCATTGTTAAATTCCACCGACAACGTCTAAAGTAGACACGAGTGAATGCACGCCCTTGACGGTTGAACTTTTATCCGCATGGAGCTGTTTCAATATGGATTCCACACGGAAAGCAAAATTAAAACCATTAATTTCAGTACTTTTAGGCATTGGGGGATGTATCCTGGAGCTGGATTTTTAGGCACATTAAAAAGTCATCAAATTTGCCACCTTGGTAATATATATATATAATATGTATATGATTGGACTGCTCAACACGCAATATCAAGCAAATTACTTTACTAAAACATTAAAAAAGCAAAAGTAGAATCCCTTATCAATTTCACACTTTTCTGTCTTCATCTTCTCCTAAAAAGCCAAAAATTATTGGTTTATTATACCCTATTATTATTATTATTATTATTATTATTATTATTATTATTATTAGTGTGGTTGACAAATAGGGCAAAATCTAAAACCAGCAATGAAGGAAGAAGACTAGGAGTAATATTACAGCAATAATGACAATTAAATTTCTCTCAAGATATTATAACATATAGCATTCATGAAATAAAATGAAATTCCAAAAATCTATTAAAACACCACTACACCATAGCAGCAAAGCTATATAAAATCTAAAAAAAACCTAATTTCAACGTCTTGTCCTTCAAGATCTCAGCCTTTACTTCCTAACTCTACTAACAATAAATTCTATCAGTTGATTCTTGCTTTGTTTCATGACATTTTTTTGGTCATTTCTTTTACAAACCCTCAAAAAAAATATCAAATCAAATCAAATCAAAAGGATTAAAAAAAGTAAAAAAAAAAAAAGGAGAGAGTTCTTAAAAAGTCCATTTCCAGATCTTGATCCGGAGATCGACCTTACACTTGGCCCCAGAAACATTAGCCACCGACGGTGACTTACCTTTTGGAACGACCCCTTTAACCCCATCACACGAAACCCTAATCCCAAATTTCTTGCTCTTCAGTCCACCCAGTTTGACTGTCACTCTAGTATCCATCTGAACTTTCAACAAGATCCCATTTTTCTTCTTCAGATCCGATCTTAAGTTGTTCACTGTCTCTGCATCTAGATCGCTTGATGTCGTCACCACAACTCCCTTGAAAGTTGTCTCGTTTTTGCTGTTACTGACGAAAGCTGGCAATGTTCCGTTGCCTATGAAAACATCACTGTTGCTTGATACGCATGAAACGACAAAAGGGTCGTAAGAGAAGGAAAGATGAGAGTTTGGGTTTTTGGAAGAAAGGGTTAAGTTGAAGAGGGTTGAGAGATGGGAGGAGGATGAGTCAGCGGTGGTTGTTAGGTTTAAGCGGTGGATACGGAGGGAATCAAGGGTAAAAGAAGGTCGGTGAGGGCGGTAGAGGACGTAAAAGACGGACCCAGCAATGGCTACCAAAAGCGCGAGGATAAGAATTATGAGGATGGTCCAGAAACAGCAGCAGCAACAATAGTTCCGCCGCGGACGATGGTGGTGGCGGCGGTGATGGGGTTGTGGACGGTATGGTGGGCGAGAATTGGGATTATAAAGGTTGGATTTTGTGGTGCCACCGTTGGTAGTAGCGGCTGTGTTGGCGGGAGCTCCACCAGTGCCACCGTTGGCGGTGGGTGGAGCAGTCGTGGCGGTGGGTTTGGAGGAAGGGAAGACTTTTTCTGACATTGTAAAAAAAAAATGTTGAAGGTTTTCCTAAGAGAGAGAGAGAGAGAGAGAAGGGTGAGATTTGTAAAGAGAGCGAATGAATCTGAGGAAGGGAATTGAAGAGAAAACAGAGATACGCTCCACCCGAAGTGAACGCTGCCACTTCACCAGATCTAAAAACATATATTTTTTATGAACGTAAAATTTTAATTTTTTTTTCAACCGGCAATGCCAAGATTTTAGTTCACAAAATGCCTCATGGAACTTAATACGAAAAATATTATTAAATATAATATAAATAATATATAATTTATATATAATAAATTATTAATATATTAAATTTTATAAAAAATTATAAAAATATATAAATTATCATATTTGAATATCTCTTAATGTCGGTTATTTATAATTTTTATTAAAAAGGTATATAATAAAAAATAGGGTTTACTTTTTTTAGTTGGAGATTTTAGATCAGACAGTTTAAAAGAGTATGCCTAGCTGTCTCCAGACAATTTCAATGCAGAGTGAATTTACCTCAATTATGACGAAATAAATTAATTTGGTAAGAAGAATAAGAAGTAAATAAGCTTTATTTTAATCTTTAATTTTTTTAAATATTTTATTATCTGTGAAATTAAGGACCAATTAAGGAAGATTGCCTGGACCACTTACATCTCGCGGTTTGACAGTTTGTAAGAAAAACAAATTCTTTGATTTTTTTTGTTGTTAATTTCCTCTGTTTAGTTAAGGCAATAATCAAAGCTGGACAAACAAACTTTTTTTGATTAACTACAAAAGTTAAACAGTGAAAACTTTTTTAACCTAAGTAAAAAGTTTTTGGGGTAAAAGTAATTTTTTTAGAAAAAGAAAATACATTGGAGAAAGACCAAAGGCCACCGACGAGTAGATTTGAGAATATCACGTCTGTATAAATATAATATAAAAATAACAGTAATTTAAGCGTAAAAAAATTTAAATTTTTAAAATTATATTATAATAAAAAAATATATAATAAAATATATAAATATAATATAAATATGTAAATTTTTTAATTATTATCAATCAACCTTACTTGAGCAATTAAGAATCGAGAAATAAAAAAATAATAATTAGTAGCTAAGTAATCCAAATAAACTCTGACAAGTTGCATCAATTTAAAATCCAAGTCGAATAGTTATTTCATTAATTAACATTTCGAGATGGGAGGCCTTTAATAATACAATTAATTCCATAAAATTAAAAAAAAAGGGGGGGGGGGACCAAGGCGGATTCAAAAATTTTTGTTCTTAGGGTAATATGTACAATAAAATAAAATGCATATATAAATATATTATAAATTGAGCATACCAAAAGGTACATTTTGATGTAATTTAACATTCAAATTACATGTTCATGCAATTTTTGTAATCTAAATATGTATTTATTCACACTAATATACTTAAAAATAATAATAAATCTTCAAAGTTTAAAAAAATCAAATCTTAGTTTTAAAGAGATTGAAATCTGATTTTAATTTTCAAAAAAAATAGCAATTAAAAAATAAAATAAATAAATAAATTTTAAGAAAAAAATTTGTAAATATAAATAAAAATTAATAATTAAGATATACTTTAGATATCATTAAAAAGAATATCGATAATGAAATCCCTAAACAAAAAAAAGATAATAGAGACAAGGTGCAAAGCAAATAGGAAAGGGGCTAAGTGGGTTTGGCGGTAAATGGGCTTGGGGAGAGAAAATTGTTTTTTTATTGTTGGAAAAGTTACGGTAAATGGGTTTGACAGTTTAGTTTAGAGAAAGGGGCCATTGATTTTTACTGAGGGAGACAATGTTAAAAATATAATTTTCAATTTATAAAATTTTATGGGAGATTTTGCTCCCAATTATGATTATTATTGTATATTTAGTATAATATGATATGATACTGTACAATCACTAGGCTTTGATTATGAAAATGAAGATTATTGCATAGATGAAATGAGGAATTTTGTATTTTCCTTGGAAAAGATATTAATTCAAGTTTTTATTTTAAATTTAATTCGATTTAATTTAAATTATTATTAATAAAAATTTATTTTTTTGCTTAAATTTAATTTTAAAAATATAAAATATTTTTAAATAGTAATTTTATGCAATTAAAAAATAAAACAGAAAATTGGGTTAGAAATATATGAATTTTTATGAAGCACTGATTTTTCGTTAGTTCAAACTTGGAATATTTAAAAATGATTATCAACGTTATTGCCACGTGGGTCATATTTTATTGAGAATAAATTTTAAATTATATATATAAACTATATTTTTGAGTTGATAATTATATTTTTTTGGATAAAAAAATATTAATTTATGATAGAAAAAGGATTGATGTTAGTATACGAATTTTAAATTTACTAGATATTAATTATTATATGGATCAATTGAACTAAATTTTTAGTTACTATATGCAAGTTTGATTATGTTGATTTCCATAATCAAGTTTAATTATTTGTTTATGCATGAAGACATGGGAAATGAACCAATGGGAAAATCGAACTCATCTTCCATATTTGACTCTTCCTTTCTGGTACGTTAAGGCATGCCAGTTCGATGCTTTGGATGTTAATTTATTAAATATTGCTGCATTTATAAGTTATAAATGCCAGCTCCATCGCTTAATTTTGACTCAAATAGTGGAGGCTAAGCAAATCTTAATTTGCATTAGAGATATGACGCTGTGTCTTCGAAATCAAAATTTTTGGATTTGAAAAGTTTAGCTTTGGGTTAGTCAAAACATATTATTCGATTTTTTTTAATAAAATAAATTTGAATCTGAAACTATACCTGCAAAATTTTGCATTTGAATTTATTTTAGTAGAATAATTGAAAGCCAAGGTACACCCTAATTTGCTAAGAAATTAAGCTCAACTTTTTCTACCCGACAACTTGCAATGCTTATGAATTCTTTATCAGCTAGCAGCTAGAAAAAGAAAACGAGAAGATAATCGGAATCTCTGAAATATTTTGTCTTCAAATCTTTAAAAAAAAAAAAACAAAGCTCAAACCACAAATTTATATGTAGCTATGTCTTTCTTGGAGAAGCCCAAGAAATAAAGCAGAGAAGGACTTGAAACAAAGAAGACGGTTAGAAGGTGTCGAAGTTGAAATTTTAAAATGTATTTCGATGCTTAGGATTTATAGAATTTTATCTTAGATTATAAGAAGAGAATGAAAAAGAATAAAGGAAGTCAGTTGTTTCTTACCTAGAGGCTTTACAGCCCCTTTTATACATAAATTCTTGAGAAGCACATTCATCATGCTCTTTGTTGTTGTTCGAGTGTCGTTGTTCAAATGCAACTGATTGTCAGACTAAAAAACTTTTTTGGTCATGATAGCCGTAGTTATTAGAGATTGTCGGTGGTCCCTTGATGTTTAGATTAAGAGGAGTCTGCCCCCAGTCCTTTGTTGGAAAAGTGTGTCAGTGAATGAAGTGCGTTTTAGACGATCAATGAGATTTTGGAAAATCAAGGAATCGCATCTCTTGGAGCCAGGCTGATAAGGCCATGGGCATCTCTAAAACAATTAAGGTCGTTTGAGAGCTTAAGACCGTCTGGTTGATTAATTTATTATAGCAATTTAGACATTTTCGTATTTAGATTTAGCAATATCCTTTTGAAATTAGAAGTTAGTCAAGCTTGTAATGTGCCTCTTATGCACATGCACATGCACATCCGCATATGCGTGTGAGTATAGTGATACCGACTTATATCGGCCTACGATCCGATGATAAAATTTGTCCAAAGAACAGTTTTGCATGTGACGAACATAAGCATATTTGTCACCTGAACATACTTCTCATGCTATGCATGTGGCAAAAAAAAAAAAATTTATGGCGAATTCCCGTTGTTATGATCATATATATTTGACGAAAATTAATCGTAAGAATATTCACAACGAGGTTGACATTCAAGAACTCTTTCATGTTCAAAGCCTCGCGAACCACAGGTAATACTAATTACTCATTAAAATTTGTTTTCAATATGCAATAATCTCATTCCCAATAAAAATTGAGAAAAAAATTAAAAATTCGAACAATAAATTTTTTAAATGTCAATTTTTAATAGTAATTATAAAAGTTAAACTTCGAAGTTCATTTAGAAATATGCATTTGATATTTGGATTTTGGGACAACCTTAACCATATGATTAATTTTCATCCAAAACCTTATAAAATTCGAATATCTCCAAAATCTTGCAGCTCTTATGCATGAAAATAACTGTCGCCAATAACAAGGGCAATGGGGCAGGGATTAAATATCAAACTGTGAATTAATCCTCGACATTTTCATTTTCATTTTTATTTGAGGCCGCCTTTGAAGCAAAGTCATGAACAAAGGCCCAAATATAAGAGTCGATGAAACAAAAATACTCTGATTGTTCATAATATTTGGATTGGAGCTGTTGGTCCGCACCCTTCAGATGAATTGGGCCGCATTTATTTAGTTAATTTTGCCTATCTAATAATGCCCAACTTCAACTTGTAGTAGGCGGAGGTTTGGGATTTGACCCAAATCATATCTAAAGATTTACATGACAAAGAATGCGTATGTTATTATTGGGAATATTATTGGCAAGCAGCAAAGTAAAGTAATTTTGACGTTTGCGTAAATGCGAGCAAAAGGTCAAACTTTTAATTTCAGAGTTTAAGACTTGCGAGCTTTTGCAAAAATTCAAATGAAAAACGGGTAGTTCCCATAAGAATGTAAATTCCGTGTGCTTTGAGCATTATTATAAGTTTATATATATATATATATATATATATTAGACAGTGAGTAGATGGGATGTCAATGTCCTAATGACATCAAATAAATTCAATAATTCATGTTTAATATACTACTAGTATTACTATATTCTAAAATTAGTAATTAATTAATTAAAATATTCTCTTTACCAAAAAACACTACTTGATTTAAATGAGATAATAAATGTAATGGTAATAGCACATTTTATCTTAACTCTCAAGATTTTTTTTAATAGTTGTAATAATGAGTGTCCGTTTATCTTTTTTTTTTTTTATGTTAGTTAATATATATTATTTATAATAACATTTTTTTTGTTAAGGGTACATTCAAAATTTTTAATTAATATATTATATATATTTTTATAAAATTTTTAATTAAATTTGCTGACAGTTAAATGATATTAATTTAATTAAAAATAAAATATAAGGATAACTATATTTATATCATTTAAAAAATGTTACAAAACCTGTACATTTTTATCATAAAAGTTATTTTAACAGCTTTTTTTCTTATTTTTCAATTCATCACATTGTGGGTGTATTAAATTTTTAACTGAATTAGTGTTATAATTTTATTTAAGAAAAACTAAAATCAATAATAATAAATGTATAATTTAAAGTATATATATTATTTATTTTTTTAAATAGAAATATATTTTTAAAAAATTACTAATTTTTTTTAGCATAACTTTTTTTTATGCGAAACATATTTTTAATTTTCAAAATACTCACGTAAATAATGATCATTTTTATTTTATAATAAATTATTATATTAATAATAATAATCGATAATTTTATTTTCAAGATTTCAATGGATTTATTTAAAAATATTACTATATTAAACTAAAATGTATTTGTCCATAATAAAATCAGACAAAAATTTTAAATTTTTATCTAAATCCGAATTAAATTTGAACTAATATAAAAATTTATTTTATTATTAAAATATTATTTTAAATTATTAAATAAAATTAATTAAAATTCATATAACATTATTGAAAATTTGATCCGTACGAACTTATCAAATAAAACGGTAAGGAGAGCTTGAGCAGATCTACGTTCACACGCAAAGACAGAAATGTAAGAAATGTAAGAAATGTTAGAATACTAATTAAAACCAAAGGAGAAAAAAATGTCGACATAGTCGAGCTTATTTTTAAACAAAAGGCAGTAAGCATGGGCGCCAATTCTGCCTATTTCTTCACCCTTCTGTCAAACAATGTCGACACCCTCTCCTTATTCCCCTTTCATTTCTCCCTTCTTCTTCTTCTTTTTCTCTCTTTGTCTTACCAACTCTGTTTGCCGTACCATATATTAGTTCCATCTTAACATTGCCGTCCATCAACCAATACCTACCATCATCCGTCGGTCTCTGTCTCCTTTTTGGTTGTTCTTTTGATTGTGCGAGACAGTTTTCAGAATCTTTATTACGTAGATGTATAATATAGAGATTCTTCCTTCGTCTTTTTCACTTTGATTTGTCATTTCTCATTGAATTCACCACCTGTTCGATTTAGATTTTCTCTTCCTATGTTCTTCATTGAGGTTAGTTTCTCCGGATTTCAACCACTCATTTCATTATCTCGATGCCCCTTTTTTTTTTTTTTTGAATTCACGGTGTTTCTTGCGTCTTATTTTTCTTTTCTTGTTTGGTCAGGATATCTGGCCGCTGCTCTGCCTTGATTGTTTCGGATCAAAGACTAGGTATTTCTCAGGTAATTTTCAATGCCCTTTTGTTTGTTTCCTCTTTCTGGGGTTGTTTATTGCTGTGAAACTTTCGCAAATAAAGCGTTGATTTTTGGGTTTCTGGGATTTCATAATTCAACCCAATTGGGCTTCGAAATTGTCTACTTTCATCAGTGTTCTTCAATTGGGTGGCAACTGAATCAGTTTTAATCTTCTTGGAAAATTATAAAGAATTTAAATCTTGAAATGAAAAGGATAATGACTTTTAGAAAAGGAAAGAAAGTCAAAATTTGTCATATTTATCAAACATTGAAAAGTAAAAAATCATCTAAGATAGTTCTAAAAAAGTTATATTATTGTTAATTATTTTTTTAATATTTTAAGCAATATTTTATTTGATAAATTTATTAAAAAAATAAAAATCAATGAGTAGTGTAGTTAAGATAAAATATTTTTATAACTTTTGTCCTATTAATTTCTAAAATATATATATATTTTCTTACTATTTAATTGAAAAAGAAAAACAGGGCCCTTTTTGCAGACAATAGCCGATTCAATGAGCAACACAAGCTGCCAGTCCTCGGAGCTAGAGGGTTGTCGTGACGAGTCAGCGGCGTTGAAGTTGAAGCCCATAGCTGTAGCCTCAATCCTTGTCGCTGGTGTAGTTGGCGTTGCTATTCCACTCATTGGCAAGCACCGTAAGTTCCTGCGCACGGATGGAAGCCTCTTTGTCGCCACCAAGGCCTTTGCAGCAGGTGTAATTCTAGCTACTGGCTTCGTCCACATGCTCTCTGATGGTAACGAAGCTCTCACGGATCCTTGCTTACCAAAATATCCTTGGTTGAAGTTCCCATTTTCAGGGTTCTTTGCTATGATTGCTTCTTTGGTTACTTTGCTCGTGGATTTTGTGGGGACTCAGTATTATGAGAGGAAACAAAGTTTGGCTAGAGGAAGTACGGAAGAGCAGGGTCGAGTCGTGTCGGTAGAGGCGGATTCAGAGTCTGGGATTGTACCCATTGTGGAAGGGAAGGATTTGAACGTGAAGGTTTTTGGGGAAGAGGAAGGTGGGGGCATGCACATTGTTGGAATGCATGCACATGCTGCACATCATAGGCATAGTCATCCTCATGGGCAGGATGGCTGTGATGGGTTGCTCAGGAGCCGTGGACATGAACAGGATCATGGACATGGGCATAGTCATGGACATCGACATGAGCATGGCTTTGGAGGTGAGGATGATGACAATGGAGTGAGGCACGTCGTGGTTTCCCAGGTAATTTATTTCTTATTCTTAAAACTTTTTCTCTTCAGTTCTTGTTGGTTATTTGCTCATATTTGTCTGTGTTTATGTGCTATTTGTAAGTAAATTAGTGCTATTTATTGCGGTTTTGGGCCTTGGGGTGGCTTAAAATTTACCTTAACGCCTTATAAGTTAAGACACTTTACCTAACCAGCTGGAATTTTATTTGTCCCATGTGGGGCCTCCCTTGTTTTTTCTTGGCCAGAGAATCTGAGATTAGAAGATTAAGATAAACTACCAACAGGTTTTGGGGTTGGGAGATTTACGGCTTTACTAGAGGGTTGTCAATTTGTCATCAGCAAAAAAAAATGAAAAATGACAATTGATGTTAAACCAGTATCTATTTTGCCATGGAGTCGTCTTCTTTGGATTTTGGCTAACAAATGTAATGTTAGAATTCTAGTCGGATGTGTTTCCACTACACCTACATATGACTGTGCCTCTCGACATTTTTCCTCCCTGCTTATTTTCATCTCAGGTGATAATGTATATGTTTATTATTTGCCGACCAAAATAATGATTTCTAGGAAAAGATTTGTTCTTATTTCTCTCTGTCATTGAATCTTATTGGAACCTTCTAAACTTCTGCCTTGTGCGAATCGCGGTATCAAAATTTAACCTGGCGGTGATTAATTCTTCCACCAGACAAATAAGCATGCGACTCTCTTCCCTTATCTTTGCTCAGTTGAGCCAATCATCCTCATTTTGAAAGAGACAAATTGTTCCAAGCATTCAAATTATTGGTTTTTTACATTCAATCGTGCCTTACAACAATGTTGATTGCTTTCCGAGCTCTATCTTCTAATGACTGGCTGATAAAATTTTGGTCAAAGATTTTTAGCTGTTGATATTTGTATATTTTGTCATGTTTGTAATATGCTCTGCTTGAGGAATGAAAAATGTGGTGAAAATTTTTGCAACACTTTTTTTTATGTTGGTTTTTTGAGGACTCTGTTAATAAAGGCATATGTTTCTTTCTATCCTTACAGATATTGGAGCTCGGAATTGTGTCACACTCAGTTATCATTGGTCTATCACTGGGTGTTTCCCAGAGTCCATGCACGATAAGACCTCTAATTGCAGCATTATCGTTTCATCAATTCTTTGAAGGATTTGCACTTGGAGGCTGCATCTCCCAAGCTCAATTTAAAACTCTATCAGCCACAGTCATGGCATGTTTTTTTGCCATAACAACCCCAGCTGGAATTGGCATTGGAACTGCAATTGCTTCATTCTACAATCCTTACAGCCGTGCAGCTCTGGTTACCGAAGGCATCTTAGACTCTTTGTCGGCTGGAATTCTGGTTTACATGGCTTTAGTAGATCTAATTGCTGCTGATTTTCTGAGTAAGAGGATGAGCTGCAATTTCAGACTTCAAGTAGTATCTTACTTCATGCTCTTCCTAGGAGCTGGTATGATGGCTTCCCTTGCCATCTGGGCCTAAATTTTAGAATTGTAGGATACTATTCATTACTTCATATATATATATATATTTACATTTACTTTCGGAATCCTAGATGAAATCATAAAATTCTTTTTCTTTTTTTGTTTAAATTCTTCAAGGACAGAAAGGAATGTTGCAGAAAGATGGAAATAAAAAAAAAAAAAACCTTGGATGAAATATTGTCAGGCTTCGCACTTTTTTCACCTGTTTTAAGTCTTGACATGTAAATATATTGACATCAACCCTCAGTCGATGGTTCAATCTTACTAACAACTCTGTTTTCTTCCCCAACAAGGGAACCCTTTCGTTACAATGATTGGCTGATGTGTAGTTCAAAGAGTTTGCTTTTAGACGAAAGAACTAGCCAAAGTCTCTAAAATCTGTCTTCAAAATGCTTAAAGTTTACAGCTGGGAAGGCTTGCGGGCTTTGGTTGTAATGAATCTTTTTTTCCCTTCCTTCCAATTCATGCATTACAGCTTTTAAAAATGCAAAAAAAAAAAAAAAAACATCTTTGTTGCTAATATTGCATGAGCAAAAGACAAAACCAAAAGAACATAAAGATGCTGAAATGTGTTTGACGGAGGGATCAAGGAGTAACGGTGCAGACTTGTCCTTCTTGTTTAAGATTGGCTCGTTCCTTGTTTGATTTCGTTGATGCATAAAAATGGCAAGTGTCTGAATAAGAGACATGTTTATAGACACATACCATCCTTCTCTCAATCAAAATAAATGTACTGAAAGAATCTAATATACAGTCGTAGCAGAATGATTCAAATCGCTAATAGTAAATGAGCTCTGCCCAAACCACCAAGAAGTTTTTTTAACCTTCTCCGTGAAGATCTAACAGGGAAAAACAATGGTAAACATGAAAAAAAAAAAGAAAAAAAAAAGAAACAGAACAAAGAAGACCATCGACCAATTTCTTGTAGTTTGCTACTTTCCGAACTCCATCTCCCTCCTACAGGAGGACTGCTAACCAACTTATGTTAAAACTTTCTTCATAGCAAATGATTATCGTTATAGCTATTTGGCTTTTGACATTTAAGTGAGGACTTTCTCATTAGTTCGTCTTGGAACGCGGATTCTTGTTTGTTGACCTAATATCTTGAGTTTAACATGCGAGATATTTTTCAAACGAGGACGAGTTTTTAAGCATGCATTTACGTGTGATTGTAGGTCATCTACACCCTACTTTTCTTCTCGTTGAGAATCACCAACTTGTTAAATCGTGCTTACTGTTACCAAATCTGACATCTCAATTATTCATTTGAATCATATGTAGTTAATATCTCATGATAGTTGCAGATTTGAATCGCCTTTCACCCCTTTCGTTGTGGATAAATGAGCTTTCT
>JAQSVH010000010.1:3675843-3692133 GCA_029448705.1 Adansonia digitata
TGGATAAAATTTGAAACTCATATTTCAAGTTAGTTGACTTAGGACAAGTATAAATAATGATTATGCTACAATTAACGCGAACCCGAAACTGGCCTTACCTAACTTGTGAATACCTCTAAATGAGATAATAAAAGATAACTATGATTTTTTTTATTGTTTCTTTATTTGAGTTATAACAAATGAGGAGAATCATGATAAAAAATTTAAAATGAACTACTAGCACCACAGACAAAACTTTTTGAGCGTTATATTTGCGATCTTTATTTATTATGATTCTTGTTATGATTTTGATTCTTATTATGATTTTGATTCCCTTCGATATTTTTAATCATAATAACTAGTAACTTTGACAAAACTAATAAGACGGTATGAATTTATTTAAAATTATCTCTTTATTTACTCTTGAATTGATTTTTTTATCAAATAAAAAACAAAATTGATCAATAATCATGATGAAAACAATCAATAAAAAATATATAAAATTTTTAAAATATAATTTAATTAATTTATGTCACTAATAAATTTGGATTATAAAAATGAAGAAAGAGCAAAGACTACAAATACTAGTAATAGTAGGAGAAGAATTTTTTTTTTTTTTTTGTTTATTATTTTTATCCATCGGAGGGAACGGGCGAGCGGTTAACTTTAAGTCTTTCAACTAGCGGTAGCTTGAAGGAGAAGAGTGCGCAGGTTAAGCGAATCTGCTGGAATCTGCTAAGTGGCGGGCGTAGGTTAAGCCTATCGATAGAATAGAAAATAAAAACATCGAAAATAAGAACAAAATTTAAAAAAAAAAAAAAAAACAATAGAAAAAAATCAGTAAAATAAAAATCTATTTCTTACAAAGTAAAAAAGAGAAATCGAAGAAAGAAAGAGAGAAACAGAAAGGAAAAGAAAGTCACCGTTTATGATCGATGTCCAAAATGAAGCATCTGTTAAGAAAACTCCACATCGGCAGTGGTCTAAATGAGCACCAACAGTTGGCGGATGCGCGGCCCGTGATCAGTCCAAGTTCGAGCCCGAGCCCGAGTCCAAATTCGGCTAACGTAACGGGACCGGCGATGACGATTTCTTCGTCGTCGTCTTCGGTTACTTCAGGGACAATGGGGAGAATCGGGGCCGTTGAATCGGTCGGGGGAGACAGGACGGGAGGAGATGAGTTGGATTTTAATTTATTGGAAGAAGAGTTTCAGATGCAATTGGCTTTGGCGATGAGTGCCTCGGATCCCGAGACGGCTCAGATCGACGCCGCTAAAAGGATTAGCCTCGCCGGCACCGACACCAACGCTTTCGTTGAGTTCCTCTCGCTTCGTTATTGGGTAATATAGTCTTTCATATTTCAATATTTTTAAAATTTTCATTTATGTAATTAGGTTTTTCAAAATTGCATTTCCTGTTTGAATCAGTATTAATGGCCAATTTAATTGTCCAAAAAAAAAAAAAACTGTATTAATGGCCAATTTGTTTTATTTTCTGCCCTTCTGATTATCAGGTTTCAATATATTTATACCTTTATGTGCAGTTGAAACTTGAAATATATTTATATATATATTTGTATATTGGTAATGGTATCTTTTATTAATAAATTCTGATTGCATTTCATGTATACTCATTATATATTACTAGTATATTTATTTATGTATTTTCACACAACACACCCATATATTATATGGGGAATTTTGCAACAGCGGATCTTATTTCTGGACTTCCTATTTCCTTTAGTAACTTTGGAAAATTCTTAGCTTCAATGTTATTCTCATTAGTCATGGATTTATTGGGATAAAAATTTACTTGTTATCTTTCTTCTATTGTTTTTGTATACAGATGCTTTTGATTTGCATGTCAAGCTCAATTAATATTGCTACTCTAGTGATTGAAGTTTTGCCAACTATAGAAATTGATAAATCCCTATTGATTTTATTAGTTTCTTCCGATAACTTCTCATTGTTTAACTTCGTGGGGTTTTTCTTACCACTTGCCAGCAATGGATTGTGTTTCTGTTACATGACAATTTACTTTATCGTATAGCCATGGCAGTTTGCTTTTTTATATTAGTATTTATTAGATGATGCCAAAATCCATTTTAACCATAGCTAGTTGGGAAACCAGTTTCCTTGTTATTTCTTGCCATAAACTTTACATTTATGTTTCTATGAGAAATATATTTCTTGTTTTATTAGTCATTTTTGGTTCAATTATTACAGTGGGATAGTATAGTAAATGTCATTATGGATTTTGAATTAATTTTGAAATTAATCGGGTTTCCTTCTTTGGTTTATCAATTCTGTACCGGCTGAAAAGTTCCTGTTAATGTCTTTTGTAAGACAACTTCTAGAACCCATTAGTTGATAATATTTTTCTTTTTGATTTGGAAAAAGAAAACTAATTTCTGTGTTGTGTTATTTGCAGAATTTTAATGCCGTAAACTATGATGAAAAAATTGTGGATGGATTTTATGACGTGTATGGCATTGCCTCAACTCTGGGTGCGCAAGGGAAAATGCCATCTTTGGTTGATCTTCAAGCAGTATCAGTGTTAGATAATGTTGATTATGAAGTAATTTTTGTTAACCGGTTGCTTGATCCTGAACTGCAAGAGCTTGAGAAAAGTGTGCATAACATTTATCTGCAGTCACGAGCTTTTGGCGATGGCCCAGTTTTAAGTGGCATGATTCAGAAAATTGCGGAAATAGTTGTTAATAGAATGGGTGGTCCCGTTGCTGATGCTGAAGAAATGTTGAGAATGTGGACCTTGAGAAGTTATGAGTTACGAAATTATCTTAACACCGTCATTCTTCCGCTTGGAAGGCTTGACATTGGACTTTCTCGCCACAGAGCCCTGCTTTTTAAGGTTGTAAAAACCCTTGACTCATCTTATTTCCATAATTTAAACTAGCTCCTGAAAGAAGTATGTTTTCCTTTTAATTTCACTGATCTCTACATCATCACTTCTTTCATTTTCATTTTATGACTATTGTTTCACTTGTTTTTCTGCTAGTCTTGCCACTTTTTTCTAATTTTACCTTAAGGATAAAGTTGTCTGGACTTTTTATAAGGAAATTGTTTCATGCTTCTGGTTCTAGGTTCTAGCTGATAGAATTAATCTCCCATGCATGCTGGTCAAAGGGAGCTATTACACTGGTACCGATGATGGAGCTGTGAACTTGGTTAGAATCAACAATGAAAGGTAGCTTCCTTCTGCTCAGATATACAAATTCTTCTACCTTTGATTTTGGTAACTATGCATTGCAGTTCTACAATTTGTGTATACTAGGTTCTTTGAGTTAGTCCCTCAATTTGGTGTCATACTGGTTAAAAATTTCTGTTCGTGCCTGTTATTAAGTTGATGCAGATTTTTTCCTTTATGCTAAATGCGCATAAGTTTTGTGTTTGAGTTTTTTCAGTGCTGTCCTGTCTTCTGCTTATGCAGTTTTGCTGTCAAGTCAAAGAGAAAAGTTTAATTTTGTATAGACACAAGTTTTGCTGATGTAATTAATTATCTGAAAAATTACAGTGAATATATTATTGATCTGATGGGTGCTCCTGGGACACTAATTCCTGCTGAAGTGCCAAGCTGTCACCTCCTTAATTCTGCACTAGATGTAAGGGGCTTTACTGATCCCTCTCAAAATTCATGTTTGCTGCTTGACAAAGGAATTGGAAAAGTGGCAGTTTCATGTGCTCTAGAAATGGGCACTAAAGTTGGTGCCTTGAGGTCAGCGGATTTTGTTAGCAGTCAGACAAATGAAGATGAGAGGAACCTTGCTGGAAGAGCTATTTCTGAAAGATCTGAGCAGGAGTTTGGGAAGCTTCTTCCCTTGGCACCTAAATCTAGTGAAATCTTTTCTGGCATTCATGAAAAACCATCATCAGTGCAAAAGAGAAAGGTTAAAAATGTTTCCAAGTATGTTATTAATGCAGCAAAGGACCCAGAATTTGCTCAGAAATTACATGCTGTATTGTTGGAGAGTGGTGCGTCACCTCCTCCGGATTTGTTCGTGGATATTGATTCACAGGATCTTGGTGAAAAATGTCTGCCTGATCAAGTAGTGAAAGGAACGAATGTAGATGTGGCTGCCAGCTGCCTTTCAAATGAGTTGTCAACCAATGAGCACTGTCTTATATCCTCTGGAACGGAGACTTCAGAAAATACTAATTCCAATCTTAGGCAAAAGCATATGGCTAAACATCAAAGACAATTGGAAGCAAATGCCAAAAAAGCTAATGTTGCATCTTCCTCTGATGCTTCAAATGAAGGACTTCTTGTTGGTTATGCAACCAATGATTGCATACAAGTTCGTGAGTCTTCCTGCTCTGCTGATGAGTTTTGCCAAATACAGACAGGAAATGTGTTGGCCATGGATGAGAAACTAATGCAAAGGATTTCTGATATGGATTTCAGTAAAGAATCTGCATTAGAATGGACCGAAACCTCAGGTAGTGATTTGCAACTGGTTGGCAATGGTCACGGTGAGAAGATTTATCCTATGCTAAGGGAGGTTTCTGAATGGGAAATTCCATGGGAGGATCTTCAAATTGGTGAACGTATTGGTATTGGTAAGGCCTCACAATAACGCAGTTAATCTTGTTTATTTTTATACATGTCTGGCACAGCTTTCCATTATTCTTTTAAGTTTTGGATATCGCATTTCAATTATTATTATGATACAGTTTGTAACACAATTACACAAATTCTGGCTAGGATGTCCTGGCGTTTCTAATTTTATTGGCTGATATATAGTATGAAAAGCTGAATCCAATCCGCAGAAGATATGCGTTATTTGACAGCTCATCTTACTCTCAGCTTAACCTATCAATAGATTATGACTCCTGTCTGTGCTGGCATTCGACTCAGCACAGTTTTAGGGGTTAATCCCATGTGGTTGACGATTTATATGAATAGGATTGTGAAAGCCTGCTAGACCTGATAGCAGCAAATGATGTTTGCGAAATGCGTTAAACCTGCTTTTTGGTACAACGAATTTAAGAATAGGAGCTAGCTTACTTGATTGAATCCTTTTCATATTCATGTTTAATTGGATCTTAAGAGACGTAAGATGTAGAACATGCTTGAATATGACTTGACTGTTCCCTGCCAATGCAAACTTGCTTGATAGATGAGCTCTTGTTTTGCAGGATCATATGGCGAGGTCTACCGAGCAGATTGGAATGGCACTGTGAGTTACATTTGCATTATTCCATTTTATTCATGGAACTTTTAGGAGTACTATACTACTACTAGATGATATGATGACCACATTAACAATGCTAGTACATGCTAAAATTTCCAAAAATATTATTCCTCCACTGAGCTGTGATATTGATATTGTTTATGCCAAATTCCTAGGAGGAAAAGAGATTAGGCCACTGCGATTGGATAATTGTGGTAATATGTGGTGCAAACTTATGAAAATCTCAAAAATCTAACTGCTGTAGTAAGTCTACTAAGAGCAGCAGCATTAGTTTCTATTAAATAATTCTTCCATTGATTTATAACAGTATATGGCTTTTTACTAAAGTCTCTTTAATGACTTCTAATGGCATTTTCATTTGAGTGTTTGCTGATTGTCTTTGTTGGCTCTTCAGGAGGTTGCTGTAAAAAAGTTCTTAGATCAAGATTTCTCTGGTGATGCATTAGTTCAATTTAAATGTGAAGTAAGCCCCAGAAAATAACTTCTTATAGCATCACGCTTGTTTATTTCCTCTCATGCTTGGGGAGCTTGACTTTCATGTAGAATTGAATGAATTTACATTGAAATCATCTCTTTTTGATGACCCTGTGCAGGTTGAAATGATGTTAAGGCTGAGGCATCCAAATGTTGTTCTTTTCATGGGAGCTGTTACTCGCTCCCCACATTTCTCTATACTGACAGAGTTTCTTCCTAGGTTGATTTTCTTTATTCAATCCATGTAGTTCTCTCTTTAGTCTTCAACATTTTCGTAATTAGTAAGTTTACATTTGTTTTGCATGTTCTTTTTTCATTTTTTATGGGTATTTACTGGTTGTTTTTGAACTTCACGGTGTTTCACTCTGGTTTTAAAGGATTAATCCTGAAAATAATGTTAGCATCCACATGGAATGTTGTGGGCATATTTTGTCACTGATGTCTTGTTTGTAGATAGTAGGTATTATTGTAGTAGACTCACTTCCTTGTGCCCTTTCCAATGCCTTTACTGCGATTTAAGTTACTAAGTGCATGCATTTTGTGCTTTGCTGTGTATGAAAACACTGAGTCCGCTAGGTGTGTGTTTTCATTTTGATTGGATAAATACTAGACCTCTCTATTGTTGTTGTGGTTTCTCCCAAGAAATTTATTAATTTAAAAGGACAAGGTCTACATTCTTAGTGCTCCTTCCTCTCTGTTATGCAGGGGAAGTTTGTATAAGCTACTGCATCGACCCGGTCCTGAACTTGATGAGAAGAGACGAATGCGAATGGCTCTTGATGTGGTAGGAGTCACAAATGAATAAATTATTTATTTTTCTTTTGCTTCACATGTTGTGCGAAAGTATCTTCTTTTGCCTCTCCCTTTCAGTCTTCTTCCTTTCCTGGTTGTAATTTCCATATAAGTGAAGCTTTCTTATTTGTCTGCAGGCTAAAGGAATGAATTATTTGCACTCAAGCCATCCAACTATAGTGCATCGAGATCTGAAGACACCAAATCTCCTTGTTGATAAGAACTGGGTTGTAAAGGTGCTTTTCTCAAATATACTCTGGCCAAAGCTCTTCCTTGATTTTGCTCATGGTTTATTTTCTGCTGAAAGATGTCTATTGAATTTTTTTCAACATGTTTGATTCTCTGTTCAGGTCTCTGATTTTGGGTTGTCACGCTCAAAGCACCATACGTTCCTGTCTTCAAAATCTACTGCTGGAACGGTAGTATAACTAAAAGATGATCATTGTTGTTCACTTTCTATTTTCTCTTACTTTCTTATTTATCGAAATCTATCTTCTTTTTATAAAGTAAAAGTTTGCTGTTGGACTGCAGCCTGAATGGATGGCACCGGAAGTTTTAAGGAATGAACCGGCCAATGAGAAGTAAGTGACTTTAACAGCACGATAGCATGCATGTGTTACTCTTTGACCTTTCTATTCTGTTCCTCAATACAAATAAACTGGCTTGGGTGCAGATGTGATGTGTACAGCTTTGGTGTAATATTATGGGAGTTGGTTACTTTACGTATTCCTTGGAAAGGTTTGAATCCTATGCAAGTTGTTGGAGCTGTTGGATTCCAGAATAGGCGTCTAGAAATTCCTGAAGATGTTGATCCAATGGTTGCACAGATTATATGTGAATGTTGGCAAACGTGAGTTTTAAACATTATGTCACATTTATCTATATAAGGAGAAAGATTATATAATCCCATTCCGGTGGTCTTTGCACCAACTCAATCTCTTTTGAATGTTTAACCAATCTCTCATTTTTCGGTACTAATACAAACATCTGTAATCTTTTCCTCGCACTAAGTAAAAGAATTGGTCATCAGAATCAATTCAAGATGCTATACTAACAGATCGAAATTGGGAGGAAATGTAGGATTATTAAAGCCTTTCTGATAAACGTTGTTAGTTGGCTTTTATGGTTAGTCCGTGCTTGCAACTGTTTGTTTATCATTTAACAGAGATGATGATTTTAATGAACTTTTTGTTATATTTGGCAGTCTGCTATATAGAAAATTTTGCATTAATCTTACTCCGTGTTTTCTCATTTGCAGGGAGCCACATCTACGACCATCATTTGCACAGCTCATGACCCGTCTGCGACGACTTCAACGTCTGTATATCGAAAGGCCAAACTCCACTAAACAAATTATGGGATGATGAATGCAGTGAGAGCAGTGTTTATGTAATAAGTATTTGATTAGCTGTTTCCTGGCTGTTTGAGCCAGGCAGGCAGCCGGAAGGTTTTCCGTTTATGTGCAAAGGAAGTTAGAGTTAGGAACGGGAAAGTGTCGGCTCATTCGAAGCGGGGGATCGGCACTTCCCCGCCTATATAGTTTGGATTCCTCTTTTAAGTAGAGCAGCTGCATAAAAGAGCTGTGGAGTGGAGGATACCACTTGTAATTTGTGCTTAGTATTTATGAATAGGTAGCATCTGTCAAGTGTAGCGAAGTTCTCTATAGGGAAAAAAATATCAAAAAGAAGAAAGAAACAAAGAAACCAAAAGAAAAAAAAAAAGAGTACATAAACAGTGTTCCAAGTTCTTTACCTTCGGCTGTGGAGGAGCATTTGGATGGGGTAAGAAATGGTATCCCAATCTCTGGAATTGTAAACATACGATCTCTACAGCTCCTTGTGGAAACGCAAAAAAAAAAAAAAAGAATTATTTCCAGATAAGCTCCGTTATACTCAATATTCCTCCGTGACTAAATGGGTTATTAGGTTTTGATTGGTTCACATAAATTAATTTTCAAAATATACATATATATATATATATTTACAGTTCGTTAATAAACTGTTTGGCTAACTGAATGATTTATGAACGAAAAATGAAATATTATTTTTTGAAAATTGTTTTTTTCTCTTTTTGGAAAGAAGTAATTTCTTATAAAAGAGCTTCCATAAATACTTAAATAGGTTTACTCGTAGAGTCCATGGTTTAATTTGACTGAAGCTGAATCCTGGCCATACTTCTTTTTTTATGCTTGAGTTTAACTTTAATTGATCCAAATTTCAAAATATTATGATAGGAATAGAACTCTTTTTTTTGACGCGTATGTGAATGCCACTGAATAGGGGTTAAGATTCAATTGAATATTGGCAGCCCTCTGTCTCAAGACGATAAAGCTCAAGTAACTTTGTCATGAAGTCATTGAAGACACCAGTCTGAAAGCTTGTGGGTACCTATTTGCATATTTTTCTGAAACTAAACACTCAATCAACGAACTTTCAAGACGGCAATAATAGATTATAAAAAGTTTCACCAACAATGACCCCCAAAATGGGACCCAATCAGGGAAAATGACCGACATCTGAGCGCCAACGCCAACCAGCCTGTGCAAATGTCTTGCTGTGGCTGTAAATAAGTCTTTATGGTGGCAATACATATTGAAGTTGGGACATTTTGTAGCTAGAAATTAGATCGTTATTCGCATACTGTACTACATTTTCTATGTTTATGCAACCTGTTTTCCCGAAAACGACAAGCAAAGCGCATATGAAAAACAATCACATCCGCATTTGCACCCCAGTTCTTCAGCCAGAAGGCTCAGAGACTGGATTTAATGAGAACAAAAACCCATTTAATCGTGAGCATAATATAAAGTTCAGATCAAAACTACAATATGTATCATTAACATTAACCAGTTTCGGTCAATAGTGAGAAAGCATAAGATCATATCTGGCTTACACAAGGACTAAAGTCAGCTTGAGTTGAGATATGATCAAGAACAACATCGCCAAAGGAAAAAAAAAAAAGAAAAAAGAAGGATTTCAAGCGACAGGATGTAGCACAGGCTTATCACTTCTCTTATTTTAAGCTTATATTGAAAAGTTGAATTTTAAGTCATGTAACTGGCAACAGATAAAGTTCCTCTTACGCACCGTACTTGGGCGCCTTCCAAAGCTTGAATGCTATCTCATGCAGCAGCCTGTCAGCCGGTATGGTGAGATTTCCAGAATGCTGCAACGAAAAATAGAAAATAAGCATAAAATGCTAAAAAAAATATTAAATCCGCAAAATCAATACACGCCACTCTTGGGATGAATTAGGCATGTGATAAAACCAATCCAACTTAAAGAACATAGATTACCAAGGTTATTTTTCATGTTAGCATGTAACATTTCACTTGGTTTATGAAGATTGGAAAGATGCATGCTTTGAGACATGTAGGAGTCAAAATTACTTCATAACCTAATCTGACAAAATGCAAATAGATTTCATAAATTATCTCACAGTGTCATTTTGTACCTCTTTAAAATCTTCAAAAGAAAAGGTCTCTACCATATCCTTGCGGGTTACAGCATACTGATATTGAGCAATTAACATGGGACTGTGGTGCCTGCAGATCATAAATTAGTTAAATCCACACACAGGTCAAATTGCAAAATAAGAGTCCATAAAGTTTTTCTTACCGAACATCATTTCTAGGACTTTCTCCTCTCATGGTGTAACTCTGATTAGGGAAAAGAACTGAAAGATGAGGATTCTTCTCATGGTTAGTGCTCAAAATTGACAAAACAGGATCATCAGCCTTTGACACATATCCATAGCCCATTACGAGGGACAAGAGTAGACGGGAACCAATTTCAGTTCCAGGCTGGGCTACACACATAATAGCACCAAGCAAAGCATTCATAAATTCCATGTCACTTGCAGTACCATTGCCACTGTCATAATCGAAATTCTCCCCAGATCCAATATGCAAAATTACTAAATCAAACTGGTTGGATTCCATTATCTTCCCTTCTTGGAATCCAAGTAAGGTCAGCAATTCAGAAGCCAAATTATCAACTGATGAAGCAAGGGGAGAATTGCTATTTCCAAATAATCCATTCAAGTCCAATACATTGAAGCCAAGTTTTTCTCCGAAAGATTTCAAACTAGAATTGTTAGTCAACAGAGCAGCTCTCATTCCCATAAACCTGAACTGAGATAAAGAAGCATGTTGACTGGCATATTCTCATTGCCAATAATAAAAACCCAGCAAGCGTATGATAATACCTATCTGACATGGTTGGAATCAAGGACGAGTTCTCAGACTTTGATTCGCTCGAAAGTTGCCCATTCTGACAAAGTCACAAAACCAAAAAGCGTTAAAAGAATTTATCATGAAATTTCACTTTCCAATTACCTAGAATAACAGATATCTCACCTTGTTATAATATGTCTCACACGCATCCATTAGTACCGCAAACTCTCTTACTATCCTATCCTCCTCGCTTTCTGCAATCTAAATCCAAGTAAATTCCCATATAGTGGTTGGTGGTGAACAACAGCAATAAAAAAGCGTGAAAAGAGGCATCGATTTAACTATTAAGAAAGGAAACGGAAGCAGGTTAAAAATTGGCATCAGAACATCGTTAAGTGCTTGAAATAAAAAATAAAAAATAAATACAATTACCACTAGGCATGATAAGGTTCTAAACATTGAGGACAAGGTTATTAGAGATGAATTATCAATGGAATCGAGCAAATACTTCTACATCTAACTTGCTAATTTGAAAACTATTAAACTAACAAAGAACCCATAAGCTTATTCTGTCAATCAGTAAGGTCCCTACTTCCAAACAATCTTTGTAAACTCTTAGCACAAAAAAAAAAAAAGAACGATAAACTACGCAAGCCGTTATCTTATCAATCCCTTCCAAACAATTAAAACTTGTTTCTTAATGCACGAACAACATACAATTTCACTAAAAACACCCAAACCAATTAGAAAAAGCTGGTATATTTCCTAGCAATCTAAAAAAAGAATTGCAAAAGAATCTTTCTATATTTGGGTGTATTTTGAAGAGATTATATCTTCATTACCCCTGTATAAAGTGACAAGGAATTGAAAAGGGAGAGTGGGGGAACCTGAAGGAGGAGCATTCGGGAGGCTCAAAAAACCACAGTTGGCTTTAGATGCGAGAGAGTGAAGATGGGTATGGGATGGCTCAATGAAACGGGCCAACCCGTCCCCGTATAATACCAATCCTCGGCTTGGCTTGTCTGCCATTGCTATTACTGAAATGCTCGAATTCAATTGAAACAAAAGATAAAAGAAAACAAAGAAAGATAAAGCGCAGGAAAGATGGAAGAGAATCCTCCTTTTCATGGGTAAGCGTGGAGGTTTATATAGTAGTAACTTTACACGTGGATCGCATTAGAAGGGGGCATTTGATGCACTGGATCGGAAAACAAATTTAACATAAAATAAAATAAAATTGAGAATCATTTAACATAAAAAAAACAATAATATATATTATTATAAAATTATAAAATTATAAGTAAATATCTTTAAAAAATTGCAAATAAAAAAATTACCGACCCTTTTTTTTCTTAATTTTCTTCACTCCATTAATGTTTTTCTAATTCTATATATATATATATGGAAAGATTCACTTGCATTAATTTTTACATAATTTATATTTATTTAATTTGATTATTGCTTCATATAAATAATGCATGTTAATTTTTGCGTTAAGTAAAAATATTTATTTATTTGATTAAAAAAATTTTAATTAGTTAAATATGTACGAGTATAGTATTTTTAATTAATATGATATAAATTGATTTATAATTGTATGTTCGTGACAAATACGGGTATATTATTAAATCTAATAATTAATTTGATAAAATATCAATCTTATAAAAACATGTAAAAATACTTAATTTTATAGTCGTTTAAGTTGATCTCTACTAAAATTACAGTTTTTATTTCTGAACTTTGCACTCGAAAACCATTTTCGTTTTGAGTTTTTCTATGACACCATCAAAATGATGGGCTAGTTTTCTTTGAGAAAATGAAAAACCCTTAATAACAATTTTTTTTTAATATAAAAGAATTCGTAACTTAATAAAAAAAGAGTTGAAGATTCTAAAGTTTGAACTTTTAATTTGTTGAATATTAACTACCTGTATAAGTTAATTGAGTTAAGCTCTAAATTTCGTAAAAACTATTTTTACATTCATTGTAGTTGTAATGACTTGTTTTTGGATCCACTTTTTCTGGGGCCTGCCTAATTACTGCTTCTGGTGAAGCTGCTCGACGAACAGATTTCCAGAGCATGCCAATTTATGAAAAGATTTCTTCCCTTTTAAATCATTCACGGTATTATTAAGTAAGATGGAACTACCATACGCTGTCCGGAACTGGGCAACACTTGCTAACATTTCATTAACAATCTTGGACAATCTTTTTACAAACTGCACTCCATTTGAAATCTACATTTGGACATTGATATAAAGATATAATCTTCCAAACATATAATAATAAAAAAAAAAACTCAAAAAAATTACGTATACTCATTTCGGATACATATTTGTATCCGACACTTCGGATAACATAAAACATTGTTGCTAAATTAAGTCATAAAAATGAAATTAAATGTCTAGCAATGAGACTACACTCTATTTACTTTTATCTCCAGCAATGATTCATGAATCGAGGGCTTTTGAAACCAGGATGATCTACTAAATAAATAATAGTCTTGTACCCTTCAATCATATCGAAGCTTTTATAGCATTTTGGCACAAAACATCACTTCAGTTTACAAGTCTTCAACTTCAGTGTTGTAAACAAAACTGGGAAATAAGGCAGTAACGTCCCTGAAGAACAATAATATTATATAAAAATGAGAGATGATATGAGTTAGCATGGATTAGTTAAGGAGTCAAGAAAACAATTAGATTTAGGAGTGCAACACTAGAAATAGGGAGCGAGTTCGCTAACTTTAAATGCGGAAGAGTCATGTTCTTTAAGAGGCTAGGATTACGAAGCACGAATGCTTTCCATTCTTCTTTGTTGATTCTACCATCGTTGTCGGCATCAGCATCAGCAAATGTCTGCAGCAAAGATGAAGATCCTGTAAGCCATCAAAATGCTCTACAAAAACAAGCAAGTAAAAAACAATAAATAAATAAACAAATAAAGCAATGAATTCAAACTTCAGAAAGCCCACTTTGTCGATGATGGCCTCAAGAAGGTCATCCGACAATTCCATTTCGGATTCCATCAAAATGGCAACTACCATTTGCTTAACCTGCATTCAATCAAAAGTTAATTAGCTAAAATCATACAATTGCAGGAAGTGCATTCTCTACTACAGAGCACTTGAATTCAGGTAGTAGAACTGCTTATACTCACTTCTTCTCGCTCGATAAAACCTGTTTGTCTCAGATCATACAACCTAAATGCAACTGCAAGAAATTGACAAAGATGTAAGACAAGACAAAGCCATAAATCATACTTTTAATGGTGCAAAGCAAACGATTTCCCTTGAACCCTTACAATCAATTTTATCTTCTATAGGGGCATTCGGATGAAACACACTGAGTGCATGGACAAATTCCTCAAATTCAATGACACCATTTTTCTTTTCATCAAAAAGATCAAAAACCTACAATAGAAAAGATTACCAGACATAGGAAATAAAGTAAATTTCAAGGAAAACTTTTTTACAACATTCAATTTAGTAAATTGCAACTATAACAATTCCCCAAATGGTAGCCGAACAATTGATCTCCTCATAACACTGTACTTTGCTAGGTTTCAAATTTCCAATATCAACCATGAGATATAGAAAAAAGAAACTGGAATTTTTGCCCAAAAAAAAAAAGTTACCCTGTCAAGAAAAAGATTCTCGCCGTATGGAGTACAGAACAATGCTAACTGAAGTTCTTCCTGCAACACAAAAAAAAAAAAAATGAACTTAGAAAATCATTAATATTTTGACATTTAATTTAATGACGTTGCAACCAAATTCTGATTCTGACACATCAACTTGAAGCAATTCATTCACATAAACAAGCCATGAAATGAAAAATCATAACAAAAATCGAAATTGCCTCCGAATTCCAATTTACCTTGTGAATCAATCCATCATCAATAATTGAGCTACTCAACTTCTTGAACAGTTCGTACAATGCCTCTACTTCATTCACCGTAACTGCATCACAAGTTCATGGCCCAACCATGTTAGTTTCTTAGAAGAATGTTTCACGGTAACAGCAGACATTAAAATATGATCCAAAACCCGTAAAATATTCCATTTTTTATTGTTTCAGCAACAAAGACATCGCAACTAAATCTCAATAATTAACAATTTTTTAAAGAAAAAAATATGAATGAAAGGCAGAAGTACATCGGGATTCATTCGCGAGACGGGTAAGATCTGTGAATCCATAGTGGCATTTCCTGTAACAGGGCTGGAAATCAAAACAACTAGCCGCTGCAAAAATCAAGAAATCGATCACTGCAACCAACGGTATGAAAGCGGCACAGATCCGCTCTCCCATCGTCAGGGAGCTCGACCCCTGCTCCTCACAATCAAATGAACAAAAATAAGCACTAAATTAACCACTTGTCAAAAACCCAATACACGCAAAACAGAAGAACCCACTTTTATAATCATACCAAAGGAAAAAAAAAAAAAACTGCTACTTTAGAAATTATTTAAATAATTAAACAGAGAAGAAAAGATGGGTAGTAAGGAAATACAGAGGATTTGTTTTTGTTGGTCGAATCCATGGCTTCAAACAACCACACATCAGAAACAAAGAGCTTACGTCCTTCGACTCTTCTTTCTATCGAATGTATTTAATTGCTAGATCTTTTCTGTCCCTGAAACCGGTTAGTATTTGCTGTTTCAGCGTTAATCTCGTGCTTAGAGAGCAAATTGAGAACTCTCCTTCTCTCTCTACAATGGATTTGGTAGGACTTCGGGGTTTATTATTTAATTGACAGTAGTACGATAAATCAGAATTTGGAAAACAAAGCTTCAATCAAATGCAGAAGGACGGCCGAAGCTTGACATATATTAATTTAAAAAAAAAAAAAAAGTTTCGTGTCAATTTTATCCTCACTGTTTTTATTTGACGGATTGCAACTGGTTGAGTTGGCAGACTACTGTGAACTGACACGTGAAAAGACCGCTATGGCACCCACGTGTCATCTTTTAATGAATTACATTTTAGCTCGACCTTTGTTTTCTTAATTGGACAACCTCCAAAATAACGTCAGTTTATTTGGTAGGGTTTCGGTAATGGGCGGCCCACATTGTGGCCAGAAATTTTTTTAAAATTTTTTATTTATATTTAGATTTAATTTGTTTTAAGTTAAATTATTATTTAAAAATATTTTTTATATTAATATATATTATCATTAAATTTAAATAAAAATATTTTTTTAATAATTAAATGATGGTGTAAGTTAACTTAAATAAAAAATTTACATTCAAACTTGACTTATTTCGAGTCAAGTTAGACAGATCACTAATCTTTAAAAAAATCTTTTTCTTGTGTAATTATGGATTAATTAATAAGTTTTTTAAGTATTTATTTATAATAACAATATTGCATTAAATGAAGAGGATGTTAATTGATACAACGGCACCAATTAAAATAATATTTATAAAAAATTTAATAAAAGTAATATAGTAAAGAAAATTTTTTTAAAATGATAATTAAATAATCTTTAATCAGAAATCTATAAGCACTTGTTAATTAAACACTTAAATAAAACTTTTGATAAATGTTTTCATCGATTTTAATATATTAAATTTAATATTACTATGTATGGTATTCTTACAAATGATTTTACGACATTTGCTAAAAAAATAATTACTAATTATCCACAAAATAATTCT
>JAQSVH010000010.1:3722856-3735807 GCA_029448705.1 Adansonia digitata
TTATTATTATATCATAATTTTAGGTTTTTTAGATAAAATAAATTAGCAATTTTTTGTACATTACGTTCCATTTATTGCAATAAACCTTTCAGCATGGAATGAAAAGTGGGATTATTTGATATATATTAAAATAGTTCAAAGATTGAATCAAATTGAATAATAAAAGTTTTACTTGTTCAAAATTTGATTCATTGAACATTATTTTTTTTATATTTTAATATTAAAAATTAAAGTTTTTTATATATTATAATTAAAATTAAATAAAAATATTTTATTGTTTTAAGTATGCTCCAAGTTCTATATTACCCACCGATATGAAAATTTTCAATGATAAAAGAATTTAAGACATAAGCTAAATGTTTACTAGCATATATATGCTTGAAGTAAAATGCTTACCATCAAAGGGTAATTTTAATTCAAATTATTTATAAAACATGTTTGTTTGCTTTAACCATTTTATATATTTTGTTTCAATGGCTAATCCAGTTTTATATGAAGTACTAAAAATAAATTCGATTTTGTTGTCATATATATACTTTAAGATTTGAATTTGATTTAAATAAATAAAAACTTAAAAAGAGAATTAAAATAGTTATTTCATATTTATTCCAAGCTTTTTAGCAAATACAGTACAGAATATTGACACTGAAAAAAAATATATGTTGATTTGATCATTCATTTATGCAGTATTTAAATGTAATTATAATTTTTTATTTTTGATTTAAATTTTTAAATGGGAAGATTATTGTTGCTGTAATTTTTTTTTATTTTTAAGACTGTCTTTAAAAAAAAAATGCGTTATTTATTAAAATGGTAAAAGACAAAGGTAAGGGAAGGAAGGGAAGAGAGAGCATTGTAAGCTACGGCAAACGTGGCCTCCCTCGATGTAATCCAGAAAGCTGAGAAGGGCAGGCTATAAGAACTGAAACAAGGAAAAGTCGACGTCGTTTTGAATGAAATACATGGGCCCACGAGGGCATTACATATTGACATCCCCAATTTACAAAACTAATAACATAATTAATCACCAAGTAAACCAAAAAAGAAAAAAGTAAGAAAATAAAGAAGAAATAGATAGGAAGAGAAAGAGAGAGACACATCCGACAATAAGCCAAAAAGCTACGTCGCATTTGCTGCACCGTCATTATCTTCCAATCTCCATTTTTTTCCCTTTTTCTCTCGAATTAAAAAAAAAAACTGTGAAAAGTTTCAATCCATGGAGAGAGTGAAATCTAGTTTGAGTATCATTTACTCTAAAGTTTATTTTTCTTTAAAACTATATCCAATCGATGTTTCATTTTCGGTAAAGGAAAAAAAACGCCGATAACTTATCATTGCGGAAGCTGTTTCTTATATAGATGATCGACTGAGAGCTTGCATTTGTGAAATGGTGATTTGCTTCGAATTCATGAAGTGTTTCGGTTTTGTTGTGAATCTGAGTCCCAGATCGGCTTATTGATGTATTGAGTTTGCTTTTATTTCATTTCTTGAGGTGGAATCTGTTTAATTTATTCTTTCTTTTTGGGGGAAAAATAAAAACAATGAGCAATGGCGGTGCCAAAGCAGCTGTGGCTCCGGTGGGAGGACCACAACCGCTGGACTGGAAATTCTTGCAGGTGTTCGGAGAACGAACTGCCGGAGAGGAAGCACAGGAAGGTGTAATATTTGCATTTATTCAATTCGATTTCCTTTAGGGTTTGATTATGTCTAACTGTTTATGAATTGTATAATTTTTAATGAATTTTAATATATAATCTTTTCTCCTCATTGCTATTTTCTTTTCCATTGTTTTAATTGGTAATACGCGAGTTCAATTTGATATATGTTCGGTTGGATTACTGTGTAATGTTAGGATCTAGGTCTAGCTTCATCAATTTGTAGCTTCTCAAAGTGTGATCTGAACCAATGGCGTGTATTAATTGTGTTTTAACAATCTTTTCATGTTCTATAATTATCAGTTGAGTTTCAGCTGAGATTACTTGTTATTGACTTAATGCTAGAAATAATTAATCAATAAACTGTTATTTCTTACATGCTTGGCCGTTGTTTTCTGCAAGTTGATATAATTACTAGGGTCTGGGTCTTGGTCTTGGAGACTGGTGCACCATGAAAAAAGGTATTAAACAAGTCTTTGCTGGTAAGAGAATGAGTTTGCATGCGTGATTGATACTTTTGACTGTAGGTTGTGATTTCTTGACTAACATGATCTATATCGAAGTATACTGGCTTCATGTATGCTATTATTGCAGTAATTTCTTTCACATTGGAGGTATTATAGAGAATGGAAAAAGGTCCAAGTGAACTAATAAAATCATCTGACTTAGAATCTGGCCATACGAGTGACTAGTTCTATGAGTTACTGTTGTTTTGAGCCAAGAGGAAGCATAATTTCTTTATATGGACCATTTTGGCTGGGCTGTTAGTAACTTTGCTCTTCATGATGCCTTTCTTTCATTGACCTCAACGTTATGAGGAATTAAATTGAAATTTTTAATGAGATATTATTCTCCATGATGCTCTTTGCTTGACATTTCTGCTTTTATTAAAAAGGAAAAAACAGCTGTGGGCATGATGTACTTGGTACTTGTTTGTTGTACATGTTCTGCTTCCTTGGATCACTTCATTTACATGCGTTTTTTTTTTTTCTCTTTTCTTTTGTTTTTTTTTTCCCAGTTGATATCATATCTGCTATTGAATTTGATAGAACTGGCGATCATCTTGCTACTGGAGATCGTGGGGGTCGGGTGGTTTTGTTCGAAAGGACTGACACTCTAGATGTATGCCTGCTCACTGTTTTCTTGTTTGTATTTCTTAAACTATCTTGTTTCAGTCACTGTGTTGCTCCAGTGTTCTGTTGCCACACTTTTTTTTTACAGTCTTTGACAAAAAAATGTATAATATCTAGTATGTTGGACATCGGAGACAATTGGAGAAGATGGATTATCCAATGCATAGGCACACGGAGTTTCGGTATAAAACAGAGTTTCAGAGCCACGAACCTGAGGTATTTACTTTTGGTTTATGGAGTACATAAACACAGTGATTGTTTGGGTTTTCATGCTAAAACATTTCTGGACCTGAATTTTCATTGAAATGATTAACTGTACTTGTTGAATACAGTTTGACTATCTCAAGAGCTTGGAAATTGAGGAGAAAATTAAGAAAATTAGATGGTGCCACTCAGCTAATGGTACTCTGTTTCTTTTGTCTACAAATGATAAAACAATCAAGTTCTGGAAGGTAGGTAAAGGCATTTTTTTATTCTGGATTTTACAACCATGAAGTTCTATACAGGTTAATACCGTTATAATCTCTCTGTATTTTTTCTTTTCAAAGGAACACCTATATACCACAAGCAGCAACGCTGCAAATCTATAAATCTAACATTGCTGATATATTGGTCTTTCTATCGTCATTTCAAACTTGGTCAGGTACAAGAGAAGAAGGTCAAAAAAGTAAGTGACATGAATGTGGACTCCACCAAAGCCATTGGACATGGTCCTACTGTTGGTTCAAGTATGTCAACAAGCTCCAAACAATTCATTGAGAATGGAGGATGCATATGCAATGACTTTGCATTCCCAACAGGGGGTTTCCCTTCTTTGCATTTGCCTGTGGTAGTTATCAATCCAGAATGCTTATTTCTAAGAATAACAATTACATTTTCATATATTTTGTTGTTTTTGTCATTTTTCAGTGCTTCAGGCAATATTTGATATGTAAATGTTATTGTATATATGATTTGCTGATCCAACATTTAATGCTTCTGTTATAATTAGGTAACCAGTCATGAGACGAACCTTATGTCCAGATGTCGAAGAATATATGCTCATGCCCATGACTATCATATTAATTCCATATCCAATAACAGGTCCATATACTTATTTGATTGAATTTAGTCTCAACCTTTTCTCCCCCTCTTAATCCTTATATAGTGAACATCTCTTTTAGTTTCCTTCAAGTTTCAACTTTCTTGGGGCTGAATTTTTTTGGTGCTATAGTTTGGGGATGGTGCTTGACTATGGAACCTGAAAACTTGGTCTCCTATGCTTGTTCATGATTTTACCAAATACTTAATTGTTCCTTTCTTTTTGATTTGTAGTGATGGTGAAACTTTTATTTCGGCTGATGATCTGCGAATTAATCTCTGGAACCTGGAAATTAGCAACCAAAGTTTTAACATTGTTGATGTGAAACCTGCAAAAATGGAGGATTTGACTGGTGGGGATCCATTTTTTTGATTGGAAATTTTGGATCCATTTAGATTTTCTTGTTCTTTTATCCTCTATTGGTAATGGTTGATTGGTAAAAGAATCGATTCTTTCTGGTTTCTCCATTCCTCTTTGCTTTCCCTTCGGTTTTTTGGTTATCTATCTGCAAGTTTTTCTTCCTCTTTTTCACGTCCCTCCTTTCTTCCTTTTCTTAGAGGGTAGAGTGAAGGATTGAAGGGAGGTAGGCCCTCATCTCACTCTGGGTTTGCAAAACAGTCCTCTTAATTTATATGATGTTTACCTATGAACAATACTACCATATGTATTTGTCATGTTTGCATAATTCATTTGCTTCAGTTCATACTTGCAGAGGTGATAACTTCCGCAGAATTTCATCCTACGAACTGTAATATGTTAGCATATAGTAGTTCAAAGGGTTCAATTCGTCTTATTGATATGCGACAGTCTGCACTGTGTGATACTCACAGCAAATTGTAAGAGGCCTGTGTTTTTTCTTGGTTTATTTATTATGGTGGTTTGAAAAGTCATCGTTAGCTTTAGACACTTATATTGTATTTTCTTTATATTATTTTCTTTCTTATTTTATAAGTTTTTTTTTTCTTTTTTGTGCTACAGGTTTGAGGAGCAAGATGCTTCTGGCTCCAGGTCTTTTTTCACGGAGATCATAGCATCAATCTCAGATATTAAGTTTGCCAAGGATGGGAGACATATTCTAAGTCGTGACTACATGACCCTTAAGGTTGATAAAATTAATTTCTTTTTTCAAGCAACCTTTGCTGTTGTGTCATACCTTCCCGACATTATGCTAGTATAATAGCTGAATTTCAACATTGATATACTCGCCCCTTCATTTCTATTGTTCTGTAACATGGTTTTGATTTCTTGTCTGTCAGTTGTGGGACATAAATATGGATTCTGGTCCAGTTGCAACTTTCCAGGTTCATGAACATCTTAGACCCAAGGTAACATATTCTTCTAAGATTCTTCTGTTGGGTTTAGATAATATTTAGAAAGAGACACTATTTATTTCTACATGATGGATGTTTTTCTCTCTTTTTTGGATCTTGAGCAGCTTTGTGATCTGTATGAAAATGATTCCATCTTTGACAAATTTGAGTGTTGTCTAAGTGGAGATGGACTTAGAGTGGCCACCGGTTCCTACAGGTACTGTTTATATATTTTAATGGTTCTGTTTTGTCATCTTAAATAGAACATCCACAATATGTGATGACCTGGACATTATTATAGTGTGTTTTTTGTGATTTCAGCAATCTGTTTCGGGTATTTGGTTGTTCTGAAGGTAGTACAGAAGCAACAACTCTAGAAGCCAGCAAAAATCCCATGAGGTATGTTCTGATGCTGTTGGCTACTTTTTTATCCCAAAAAAAAAAAAAGAAGATATTGTTGCTACTTGGCTATCATAAATGTAAGAATGTGAGTAGATTCAAAGAGGCTTTTTTGACCTTTTCTTGGTTCAAAAGGTCCTGAATCAAAACAAGGTCTCGGCAATTGTCAGAAATTCCCCTTTTAAGTTATTAATGAATTTCCAGGAGACAAGGTCAGACGTCATCAAGGCCTTTGAGATCCCTTGGTAGTGTCTCTGGTGTTCTCAGCCGTGGTATGTGTTTCACATCCTTCTTACGGAGTACAAAATTTTTTGAGATGTCTTGATTTGGTGCTCCATCATCTTAATCTTATTTTTGCATAATAAATTCATTTAATGACTGATTTTTTATTTCACTTGATTATTAGTGAATTAGTATTATAACTTTTTTCCAAGTTTCTAGTTTTTTGAACAATTACTGATGCAAGGAAAACATTTATATTCTTTACTTGTATACGTGTGTGAGGTTATTCATCATCTATTTATCTATGCATCTCTGGACTCCTTTTTCAGTGAAAGGAGCAGATAATTTGGGAGTTGATGCTAACGGAAACGCTTTTGATTTCACAACGAAGTTGCTACACCTAGCATGGCATCCAACTGAAAACTCTCTTGCTTGTGCCGCATTAAACAGTCTTTACATGTATTATGCATGAAAGTCGATCCAATGAAGCTCGTGATTATTTTACTTGAGAGATTGCTTTCGACTTCTTCCCTAATTAATGATGCGGAAGCTGCTGCCATTGTTATCAGATTCTTGGTGTTTCATTGAAATCTTCTATCATGTCTTCCAACACCGGAGTTCAACGTTGCTGTTTTTGATTTGTTGATGAAGTACAACGATAAATTCATGCCCCACTGATTTAAATATTCTTTGTAGGGATACACACAGTGCTATTCCTCCAAGTACTGAACTGAAGTCTGAGACAAAAGCTTCTCTAATTAGGGCTGCAACTGCAATGCAGTGTTGCTGGGTTTGACAGGCTAATGGGATCTTTAACCCCAAATCCAAAGGTAAAAAAAGATATATATATATATATATATATATATTGCTGCATCAATTCTCATTGATATTATTATGTGCTTAAAATCTTGTACCTTTTCAACTTTAATTGTTAAAAAAAATTCCATTATTATGATTATTGTTATTTAATTTCCAAGTATTCTTTCCATCGACATTAATGCTGGTTTTGCTCATTGTTTTCAAGTAGTAGTAACCACAATAAACTACACCTATGGAGCTGACTGAAATGCTAGTTCTTGTTCATCACTTGTACGTAACAAATTACGCAACGTGTAAAATGTTTATCATGCTAGACCCCTTCAAAATTTAGTTGTCTCTGAATACTTAACCCTGTCGATTAAGATAAATTATCAAGGCCAAAGCCAAGCCGTTGTTGAGCAAAAAGAAAAAAGGTTGATGAACTGACGTAAATCACTTTGTTGAACACAAATTTAAGGAAACAATTCTAACAATGTTAATAATTTGGATGAAAATATAAAAGGATTTGCATAGTCTGTGCTTATGGGTTTTGATTATGAATTATTTTTTATATTTAATACATTATTTTTATTGACTTCAATAAAAAATAATTTATTAATTACATATTTTTTATTTTAATATTACTTTAAATAGTATGTTTTAAAATATAAAAATTTAATGTATCTTATATAAATATATAAAATTCAAAACTTTTTTCACAAAAGATAATTATCCAATATGGATAGTTTACATTATTGACACGTGAATCATTATAAAAAGTTGTTTTATACATCTAATTATTTTCAATTGATTTAATTTAATATTAAAATATTTCATATAATTAATTATATTTATTTTTTCATACTTTTAGTTGACTTACATTTTGCACACTAGTCCTGTGCATATACAGTATGTGAGGTAATAAATAATTAAATAATATATAAAAAATATAATTAAAACAAAAAAAAATAAAAAATGGTGAATTTTTTTGAAAAAATTGTACGTTGCAGTTTTAATAAGTTACAGCTTTTTTAGAAAAGTGAAAAAGAAGTAGATTAACAAAGAAATATAATGTTATTAAAAAAAATTAAATTACTGTTACAACCTTAAAAATATATGGTTTATTTCATAATTTAATTTTCTTGTTATTTTAGTGACGGAGTTGATATCTGTTAACCTGTGATCTCAACTTAGATACTTCTTTTATTAACGGTATAGATATGTAAACAAAAAATTTTCATTTTTGATATCTCATAGAAAAATATTAAATTAAATGTATTTACCTCACTACTATAAATAGGGGTTTTCTACAAATGTTAAAAATATAGTTTTATATTCTGATTAATTTTATAAAACTACTTTAGAGCCATTTAAATTGAATTTTAAAAATAAATCAAGTTCAAATGCAATTATTTCAATAATTAAAAATATCAAAATTTTATATAATAAATATATAAAAGCTAAAACCTTATACAAAAAAGGTAATTATACAATGTAGATAGCCAATATTATTCATATGTGAACGGTTGTAAAAAGACGCCATATGTATCACATTTAATAATTTTGACTTGATTTAATTTAATATTGAAATATTTCATGTAATTAGTTATATTTATTTCCTTTTATACTTTTAATTGACTTGCAAATAAAATTTATTTTCTTCCCATATCTCGCAAAAAATATTAGATTAAATTTATTTACTAGATTACTATAAATAAGGTCTTCTACAAATGATAATTTGGAGCTAGTTAAATTTAATTTTAAAATTGAATCAAGTTCAAATAGTAAATAGGAATCGACAATAATTCCAATAATTAAAAATAGAAAAATCTTATATAATAAATATATAAATCAAAAACCTTTTTAAAAAAATATAATTATCTAATATGAATAGCCTATATTATTCATATGTGAACGGTCTAAAATGTAGTTATGTGTCACATATTTAACTATTTTATCTTGATTTAATTTAATATTAAAATATTTTATATAATTAATTATATTTATTTAATTTTATACTTTTAACTTACTTACCTTTTATATATGCATATGTGAACAAATAAAATTTTAATTTTCTTTTTATATCTCACAAAAAATATTAAGTTAAATATTATTTACTAGACTACTGTAAATAGGGGCTTTTTTATAAAAGGTAATTTGTAGACATTTGAATTTAATTTTAAAAATAAATCAAGTTTAAATACTAAGCATTAACTGATAATAATTTCAATAATTAAAAGCATAAAAATCTTAAGCTAAAAGCTTTTACAAAAAAAGTCATTATTTAATGTGGGTAGCCTATATTATTCACATATGGATATTCATGAAAAGTCATCATGTGTCGCATATTTAATTATTTTGATTTAATTATATTTAATATTAAAATATTTCATATAATTAATTATATATTTTTTATACTTTTAATCAACTAATCAAGTCAACTTACCTTATATATATATATAAATAAACAAATAATATTTTAAATTTTTCTATATCTTCTAAAAAAATATTAAATTGAATTTATTTAACCAGAAAATTATAAATAGAGTTTTTTACAAATGGTAATTTTGGCCATTTAAATTAAATTTTTAAAAATAAATCAAGTTCAAGTAGTAAACAGTAATTGATAATAATTTCAATAATTAAAAATATAATTTTTTTATATAATAAATATATAAAAGCCAAAATCTTTTATAAAAATTGTAATTATCCAATGTGAATAATCTATATCATTTACATGTGAACGGTTGTAAAAAGTCATAATGTGTCGCATATTTAATTATTTTGACTCGATTTAATTTAATATTAAAATAATTCATGTAAATAAGTATATTTATTTCCTCTTATACTTTTAATTGATTTACCTTATATATACATGTAAACAAATAAAATTTTAATTTTTTACATATCTCATAAAAATATTAAATTAAATCGTAAAAAGTCACCATATGTCACATATTAATTATTTTGACTTGATTTAATTTAATATTAAAATACTTCATATAATTAATTATATTTATTTCTTTTTATTATTGACTTACCTTATATATACGTAAACAAATAAAATTTTAATTTTCTTTTTATATCTAACAAAAAATATTAAATTAATTTATTTACTAGACGAATATAAATAGGGGTTTTCTACAAATGAAAAAGTATATGGTTTTATACTCTAATTAATTTGAGCCATTTAAATTCAATTTTAAAAAAATCAAATTCAAACAGTAACTGATAATAATGCCAAGAATTAAAGATATACACATATTTAATTAATTTTAAGAAAAATTTATTGTAAAATTCTTTTCTTTTAAGATCAAATACAGTCTATGTTTAAAATCTTTATTATAATATTTGTGTAGGTTTTATTTTTAGAATAACATCTTATCAATTTTATATTTTGTTTTTTATTTTTTGTCAAGTTCTTATTCTTTTGTTATTTTGTGAGATTTGATGACTTTATTTTAATTGTGAGAATGAGTTAGTAAAAGATATATTACCCACGAGTGAGATAAGTATTTAATAGGGGTAAATACTTAACATGAGTATGATAAATATTTTAAATTTTTTTATATATTTAAAAAAATATATTTTTATCTATATTTAAATATATTTTAAATATAGATATTAAATATAAATATTTTATATTATTGATAAATTTAACACTTATATTTTAAATAAATTTATTAAAATATAAATATATTTTCATGCAAAAACATTATGTGATTTTTGGATTGTTGGTAGAATGACAGGCTTTAATTTAATTTCAATTGTAGATAAACATATATATATATATGTATTTTTAATTTCCTTTTCCCTCTTCTTTATATCCCGCGTCATGCATGATCGCTGTTGCTGACAAACTACTACTTTTATGAACGCTATGAACCAAAGCTCATTCCCAATAGCCTGAGACTGAGAGTTATCAGCGAATCAAAAACTTCCAAATCTCTCGCCTTGAAACCATCAAGGCATGGCGTTAATCAGCCGAAACACCGTCAATCGCCTACATGGCCTCCTCTCCGCGCAGCGGGCACTCTCTCTTCACACCACCCTCCCTTCGCTCTCCTCTTCCTCCTTATCGAGCCCAACCACATACTCGCGTCCTTCTCCTTCCTCGACCTCCGTCCTTCCCAGAGGCCTCTCGAAGACGGCTGAGTACGTGATCTCCAAGGTCGATGACCTCTTGAACTGGGCCCGCCGCGGGTCCATCTCCCCCATGCCATGACTTTCGGCCTCGCTTGCTGCGCTGTCGAAATGATGCACACCGGTGCTCCTCGCTACGATTTCGATAGCTTCGGTGTCATTTTTAGACCTAGCCCTCGCCAATCGGATTGCATGATTGTCGCTGGCACTCTCAGCAACAAAATGGCCCATGATCTCCGCAAGCATGTTCAATCTCATTTTTACGGTTTTATTTAATAATATAATAATCCTTTTATTTCCATTTTTTTTAGATTTGGGAGCTCATGAGAATGTCAAGTTTTGTGGTCCCAAAATGGTTTTTTGGCTCCTTGTCGGCGTTTTTAGGCTAATTAAACACCGGCATAACTGCAAAATTTAATTCGTGAATACTCTGTTTGAGTTGCGTCAAGGATATGTGGACGATCCTTTTTTTCTTATCATATAAAGATTATATTTTGATTTCCGACTGAATTCATATGATGGTGTAGAAATCTTTGCTTTGATTTAAATTGAGTAGCTAATTTCAAATAATCAAGATGTCAATTCTCTCAACTTACAGAATTTTTTTTGGAGAATATGGCAAATAAAATAGGAATGATCTGAAAGCTACCTGAGGTTGTTTCTTCGTCAGCCTAAACAAAATGCCCTTTTCATGCTTCCTTGTTTGAGACATCTACTTTCCATTTGTCAACTTATCAGTTTCCCTCTGTTTTCCGGGGGCATCTTTGAAGCGTTAGAAGATAGATAACTAAGATTGCAATTATTCTATCCGTTGTCTTTGAAGGCCTTAGCTTGGGTGGCCGACCCTGGATTTTAAAGGTTTAAAACCTGAAGCTCAATTTAGGTCTAGCTTGAATGGTCCTGGATAAGTTTATGTGATTTAACTGGCTTGATGTGTTTGTAATTAGGTTCGTAGTAATTATCATATATCACTTAAAATTGACGTTTGTTCTGTTCAACCTATATCTAACTGCTTAATGTTGTGTCTATACATGTAGAAAACTACCCAAACCTAGGCTGAGCTTGGCTTATCTGTCTTGTGATTGAGTCTGATAAGGGTCTGCTGAAGCCAGCTTAATTGATTATTTTTATGGATTTAGAGCTATAGGCGACTGCTTGATGGTGAATTTTTGGAAGTGGGATGTGCATGAAAAGATTTTTTTTTTTTTTAATTGTGGTTTGCATTTAGATTTATTTTCTTGAACTGTGCCAAATAAATGCAACCTCAAAGTTTTACCTCTGCTGGTGGGTTTTACGATTCTTAGTTTCCCCAACTTTTGTTGCCTTAATAATGTATGATACAGATTCTTCATTTTCATGTTTGTTGCTCTTGGCATTCTGATATTTTTTTGTTTGTAACAAGGGATTCCCTGGATTTTGCTTGAAATACTTGGCAAAAAACAGAGTCTATATCTATATATCTATCTTCTTCTTGTTCTTTTTCTTTCCTCTCATTTTTTTTCCAGCCTTCAGTTTGATGGGGCTTTTGTAATTTGACCATCATTTTGGTATTTGCAGGGTTTATGACCAAATGCCAGAGCTTAGGTGGGTCATGTCAATGGGAAGCTGTGCAAATGGTGGTGGACACTACCACTATTCGTACTCAGTTGTTAGAGGCTGTGATAGAATTGTCCCTGTCGATATCTATGTTCCTGGTTGTCAACCCACTGCTGAGGCGTTACTCTATGGACTTCTTCAATTGCAGAAGAAGATCAACAGGCGCAAGGACTTCCTCCATTGGTGGTCCAAGTAAGGATATCAGAAGTCGCTTTCCAGGCTATTTTGAATGCAATGTTAAAGAGCGAATAAACCAGGCGAAATGCCACGCCATGTAGATGGAGATTGTTAAGATGGTTTTGAATATAATGTGGGTGAGTTTCACAAATCAGGTTTCTAATTACTTGTATGGTGACTGTATGCCCTATACAATTTGGAACTCAAATTTGCGATACTTTAGTTTTCCTTTTCACCGCCCAATCTATTGTTCAAAGGATGTTAAAGTCCTGTTTCAAAGGGATATGTATAAATTGCTTGTTTTCTTGTGGTATCTCTGGATTTAATGATTTGAATTTGAACTTTCATTTTTTCTTAAGGGCTGATTTGAGTTTTCACTTGCAATGCTAATGCTAATGTGGAAGTTTCTAGTTTGACTTTATATAAATTTTTTGAAG
>JAQSVH010000010.1:3741357-3761820 GCA_029448705.1 Adansonia digitata
GGCTGACGACCTGCGAATTAATCTCTGGAATCTGGAAATTAGCAACCAAAGTTTTAACATTGTTGATGTGAAACCTGTGAACATGGAGGATTTGACTGGTAGGAATCCGGTTTTAAATGAAAATTATGGATCTATTTGGATTTTTTTAATTTTTATTTACGTCTTTTATTGCTTATGGGTTGATTGGTAAAAGAATCAGTTCTCTGGTATCCCTATCCCTCTTTGCTTTCCCTTCTGTTTTGTGGCTTTCTATTTGCCGATTTTTCTTCCTCTTTTCAATGCCCTCTATTTTTAATTTTTAATTTGGGCTGACCACCTGCGAATTAATCTCTGGAACCTGGAAATTAGCAACTAAAGTTTTAACATTGTTGATGTGAAACCTGAAAACACAGAGGATTTGACTGGTGGGCATCCATTTTGTAAATGGAAATTATGGATCTAATTTGGATTTTTTTTTTAATTTTCATCTTTTATTGTTTTATGGTTGATTTGTAAAAGAATCAGTTCTTTCTGTATCCCTAACCCTCTTTGCTTTCTCTCTTTTTTTTTTTGGTTACCTATCTGCAAATTTTCTTCCTCTTTTTAACACCCTCGTTTTTTAGGGGGTAGGGGGTGGGGAGGGAGGTAACGGCAACAAAAGAGTGGCAATTGATTTGCTTCTTCTTGTTCTCTCTCTCTCTCTGCTGTTCTTCATTGACTCTCCTTAGTCCTCATCCCATCTTTGGCTTTCGCAAACATCAGTCCTATCAATTTATGATGTTTACCTGTAAAAGATAATACTGTTATGTATTTTTCATGTTTGCATGATTCATTTGCTTGGGTTCATACTTGCAGAGGTGATAACTTCAGCGGAATTTCATCCTGCACACTGTAATATGTTAGCGTATAGTAGTTCAAAGGGTTCAATTCGTCTTATTGATCTGCGACAGTCCGCATTATGTGATACTCACAGCAAATTGTAAGTGACGTTGTGGCATTTCTGTTTTTTCTTAGCTGATTTATTGTGTCGTTTGGAAAGACATCATAAGCTTTGGATACTTATATTGCGTTTTCTTTCTCTTGTTTTCTTTCTGGTTTTATAATGGACGGTGCAGGTTTGAGGGACAAGAAGCTCCCGGCTCCAGGTCTTTCTTCACAGAGATCATAGCATCAATCTCGGACATTAAATTTGCCAAGGATGGAAGGCATATGCTAAGTCGTGACTACATGACCCTTAAGGTTGATATGTTTTTATGGAATTAATTCATCTTTTGAACAACACTTTGCTTTAGGAATTTCTCTATTTACTTCCTCCCTCTTCTATTATTCTGAAATAAGGTTTTTGATTTGTTGGCTGTCAGTTATGGGACATAAATATGGATTCTGGTCCAGTTGCAACTTTCCAGGTTCATGAATACCTTAGACCTAAGGTAGTATATTCTTCTAAGATTCTTCTCTTTGGTTTAAATATTTAGAGATGCTATATTTACCCTGTATGATGGATGCTTTTATGTCTTTTTTGGACCTTGAGCAGCTTTGTGATCTGTACGAAAGTGATTCCATCTTTGACAAATTTGAATGTTGTCTGAGTGGAAATGGGCTTCGAGTGGCTACTGGTTCCTACAGGTACATTTTGTATCTTAATAGTGTTTCTTTTTATAGTCCTATATAAAGCATCCACAATATGCGAGGACCTGAGCATTATACAGTCTAGTGTTTTCTGTGATTCCAGCAATCTGTTTCGGGTGTTTGGTTGTTCTCAAGGTAGTACTGAAGCAACAACACTGGAAGCCAGCAAAAACCCCAGGAGGTATGTTCTGATGTTGTTGGCTACTTGGCCATTATAGATATAATGATGCGAGTTGTTGTCAAGGAACTTTTGTAAAGTCCTGAATTAAAAGAATGTCTCATCGATTGTCAGAAATTTCCTTTTTAATTGTGTAATTGATTTCCAGGAGACAAGGTCAGACATCGTCAAGACCTTCAAGGCCTCTTGGTAGTCTATCGGGTGTTGTCAGACGAGGTTTGTGTTTCGCATCCTTCTTACAGATTTCAATATTTTGAGATGTCTTGGTTTGTGTTCCATCATTTTAATATCTCTAATAGATTCTTTTAATAGCTGATTTGTGATTTCACTTGATTATTATTGAATTAGGAATATAGCATTTTTCTAAGTACCTAGTTTTCGGATAATTATTGATTCATGTACTTGAGGATTGTTAGTAAATTAGTATTATATATATATATATATATAGACACACACACACACGCACATAGATACTATTTCTGTACTTGAGGTTTATTTAACATCAATTTAACTATGCATCTCTGTCTCCATTTTAGTGAGAGGGGCTGATAACTCGGGAATTGATGCAAACGGAAATGCTTTCGATTTCACAATGAAGTTGCTACACCTAGCATGGCATCCAACCGAAAACTCTCTTGCCTGTGCCGCATCAACAAGTCTGTACATGTATTATGCTTGACGATTATCCAACAAAGCTTGTGATTATTTTGCTGGCCATAGCTTCTGAACAGATTGCTTTGCTTTCAACCCTAATTAGTGACGCAGAAGCTGCACCCATTTTTCAGATTCGGCTTGGCGATTCTTTGAAATTCTGTCATGTATCTCATCCAACACCAGAGTTCAATGTCGCTGTTGTTGATCCTTTGTCAACGAAGTACTACATTGACATATGCTTCCGGACTGATCATTTCATACCCACTGATGTTAACATTCTTTTGTAGGGATAGACACTCAGTGCTATACCTATTCTGTTTTCATTAGGCTTCTCTAATTAGGCTGCTGCTGCCACAGTGTTACAAGGTTTGAGAGACTAATGAGATCTTAACCAAATCCAAAGGAAAAAAAGGAGCTATACTGACTGGTACATCATTTCTCTCATTGTTGATATGAACAGAGTTTGAGCCCCTGCCTTACGCTTAAATGTTATTGTACCATTTCGACTTTAAATTTAACACATTGTGCAATTCTATTGTGATGATGATTATTATTATTTTTATTTAATTCCTAACTATTCTTCCTTTTGCTACGCAGAATCGTTGCTGGTTTGTGTTGGTTTTGGGATGAAGTCGAAGTAGAAGCTCTTGTTTACGTCAACTGCTCAATGAAACAAAAGTTTACTCAAAGTTCTTCAATAAATAAAAATGAAAGGAACAGCACCCTCCACATCATTCATTTGGAAGTTTTTTAATTGGCAAGCACAACAGCAAAGGAGTTTATTAGATTAAAAAAACTATATAATAATATTTAAATAAAAATTTTGACACGAAATCCGTATATCAAATCGAACACAATGTTAAACATTTTTAATGAATGCTTTTAACAATGTGACTGGACCAAAATTAACGATTAATGGCAATAAAAAACTGTGTAAATAATAAGGAAATTATATGCAAGGTTCTTCCTATTACGTAAGAACAAAATTCAAAATTTGACCATATAAGTTGGTAGTTAGTAGGTTTTTTCATTTTTTTAAAGAAAGCAAAAGTTAATCTATGTTTAATAGTATTGGTTAAACTAGTATTTATAAATAGATATATAATTAATAATGAATATAGAAAAAGAAATTAAAACCATAATTATATAATTTTTAATCAATATTTTGTGACTATTTGGCCTTTTTTTTTTTTTTAGCAAAAGCTGAATCAAACAAGTTTTTTAAAAAAGCTCTTAAAAATATCAGTTTATTCTTAAAGAACAAAATGAAAAAAAAAAGTTAAAAAAAGCTAAAAAAAATTTTTTTTATTAAAATACTTCAATTCTTATGTAAGTTTTATTTTCATTCATTAAATATGAAGTTAATATCTTAAAAAAATTTATAAAAATAAAATTATTAAATAATTTTAACTTAAGTTTTAAAATTTTTATTTTTATGAGAATTTCGTAGCAGTAATAATAGTAATAATAATAATAATAGATTAATCGAACTTAAAAAATTTTTCCCTTTCCGTTCTTCTAGCCTACGCGTGCTTGGCTAATGACACCATGAAACCTAACAAATAACCTGAGAGTCGTAACAGAATCAAGTCCTCCAAATCTCTCGACCTCCCCAAAGCGAACTCTCTCTTTCTAGAAGCCGCCGAGCCATGGCTCTAATCACCCGAAGCACGGCCAATCGCCTTCCTCACCTCCTTGCTGCACAGCGTGCCCTCGCTATTCACACCACCATCTCTTCTCTCTCCTCCTCCTCCACCCCAACCACATACGCTCGCCCTTCTCCCCCGTCAACCTCCGGCCCTCCCGTGGGACTCTCTAAGACTGCCGAATACGTGATCTCCAAGGTCGATGACCTCTTGAACTGGGCCCGTCGTGGGTCCATCTGGCCCATGACCTTCGGCCTCGCTTGCTGCGCTGTCGAAATGATGCACACCGGTGCTTCTCGATACGATTTCGATCGCTTTGGTGTCATTTTTAGGCCTAGCCCTCGCCAGTCCGATTGCATGATTGTCGCTGGCACTCTCACCAACAAAATGGCCCCTGCTTTACGCAAGTATGTGTAAATACCATTTCATAGGGTTTCATTGATAATTTAGTTTGATGTAATAATCCTTTATTTTAGATTTGGGAGCTCATGAGAATGTGAATTGTTGCAGTCCCAAAATTTTTTTTCTTGTTGGTTTTTTAGGCTGATTAAATGGAGGCATAAATTGCAAAATTGAATTTGTGAATCTTCTATTTGATTTGTATCAGGGATATATATATATATATTATATTTATGTTTTGGTCCATTGTCAGGGATATATTTACACCATCTTTTTTTGTTTCATTTCATGTTAAAATTATTATCTGATTTGTGACTGAATTCCTTTGATGTTGTTGAAACCTTGCTTTGATTTAAGTTGGTAGCAATCTTCAAATAATGAAGATGACTATTTCTCTGAAATTGATGGATTTTTTGGGGATATGGTTGATAAATTGAGAATGAACTGAAAGCTACCTCAGGCTGTTTCTTCTTTAATATAATGCCATTTTCATGTTCCCTTATATGAGAGATATAGGGGTTGGCTATGTTACTTAGAATTGGATGGAAGGGTCCATATGGGTATGTTGTTGACATGGTTATATTCAACTTTTTCTAAGCTTTTTTGCTTATTTGGAGATATCCTTGTACCTATGTCTGAAAATATGTCAAGACAGGGGTCCCTCAGGAAAATGAAGAGTCGGAGCAACATTGGTGGTTGGGACATAAATAGAGAATGTTACATTTACTTTCCATTGCTCTATTCAACTTATGAGTTTCCTTCTGACTTTGGCAAAATCATTGAGGAGTTAAGAAGATAAAGAACTGTGATTGTATCATTTTCTATCTGTAAGCTTTTAAGCCCTTAGCTTGGTTGGCCAGACATGGATCTTAAGGGTGTAAAATCTGAAGCTCAAGATAGTTCTAGTTTGAGTGGTCCTGGATAAGTTTGTTTGATCCAACTGGCTTACTGTGTTAGTAATGAGATTAATAATCTATGAACATATTAGTACATGTCAATGTTTGTTCTGTTTAACTTTTTACGACTGGTTTATGGTGTCTCTGCAGATGTAGAAAACTGGCCAGACCTAGATTGAGCCGGCTTATTTGTCTGGTGATTTAGTCTTATAAGGGTCATAGGCTTAGTATGTGATGGTGAATTTGGAGTGGGATTTTCATGCAAAGTTCTGTTGTTTTGATGGTGGTTTGACATTTCGATTTATTCTCGAGTTGTGCCAAAGAAATGCAGCCATAAAGTTTTTATGCCTGCTGGTGTCCCACAATTTACTTTGAATCTTACAATTATTAATAGCATTCCCCAAATTTTGTTGCCTTCATTTGTTTTTTTAAGCTTCTTACTCTTGGCTTGATGGATCCTTTGTAATTTGTGTGAACGAACCACTTCTTCCTTCTTTCCTTTATATTCCAGTTCGTTTTCCCATTCTTCAGTTATATAAATTTGATTAGGCTTTGGTAATTTGACCATCATATTGTAATATTTGCAGGGTTTATGACCAAATGCCAGAACCTAGGTGGGTCATTTCAATGGGAAGTTGTGCAAATGGTGGTGGGTACTACCACTATTCATACTCCGTTGTTAGAGGTTGTGATAGAATTGTCCCTGTCGACATCTATGTTCCTGGTTGCCCGCCCACTGCTGAGGCATTACTGTATGGAGTTCTTCAATTGCAGAAAAAGATCAACAGGCGCAAGGATTTCCTCCATTGGTGGTCCAAGTAAGGATATCGTAAAGTTGCTTCTGGGCTATTTTTACTACAGTGTTAAGGAACAAATAAATCAGTTTTTCTGATGAAATGCCATGTAGATGGAGATTGTTAAGATTGGCTTTTAAATATAAAAGTCCATGAGTTTTAAAAATGAGGTTTCTGTTACTTATACGGTGACTGTACTTCCTGTATTATTTAGAACTTCAGTTTGCGCCGACTTTAGTTTTCCTTTTTAACTACTACCTCATGCTATTGTTCAGAGGATGATTAAGTTATGGTTATGAGCATATTCCTTGCTTTCTTGTGTTATCTTTGGATTTGATGGTGGATTTAAATTTGCATTCACAGTCGCGGACATATTTTTAATTGCGTTGTGTTTATTACGGACGTAATAATATTATCGTAGTCAATAAAGTAAACATCGACTGTGAATGTCAGTAAAACAGCCAAAAATTGTAAAATAATGGTCGCATTTTTGCAGCTATTTAAATCACTTTTTAACTTTGAACCCATTCCTGTAGGTGTTTAATTTCTTCATTTGTGGACGGTGACCTTCAATGCTTTACAGGATAGACATTATTTGATTTCTTTTCTGATTTAGGTCGAATTTCATTCCATGTCTCTTCGAAAAAAGGAAAACAAATCATTCTACATATATCTTTCTAGCAAGACTTTTAGTTTTTACGTATAATATAATATATAAACAAAGAAGAAAAGTTTTCTTATAAAATTCGTTTAATGTTTTGAAGTATTCTGATATTTGAGTACTTAACCATGTATTACTCATTATTTTTAATTAAAAGATGAATTTAATTAACGATTCATTAATTAAATTAATAATTATAATAACATTTGTAATATTAAATGTAATAGTCGATAATTTATTTAATTTGACAGAATTTCTAGTTTATAGCAAATCATAACTTATATGAAATTCTCTTCTTAAAGTACCTTTAACTTTTCAAATTTTTCATTTTTTAATCCAAATAAATAAAATTTTAAGATTTTCTAAAACCTTAATTAAAAAAAATTCTCTCCTATATTTATTCAAACAAATAAAAATATTTATTACCTTACTTGTAAAATTTAAAGGGTTTAAATCTTTTTCATTATTTTTTCATATATTATTATTTAATATCATTTTAATTGTAACTTATAAATTAATTTTAATAATTTATAAATTAATTTTATAAATATGTATGATTTTGATAAATATATTAAAATAATTGATAACAAAATTGGACGGAGCCCAACCCAAATTTAAAACGGCAATGAACATTGGACGCAATTTATCGTCAATAAAATACGCCGGTAAATTTTACTTATTACATCTTCGGATATTTCCCACACATACTCACTCTCTCTACATCCCTCTAGGGTTTTTCTCTCGCTATCTCTCTCTCTGTCTAGCACGCGCAATGGCAGACGAACCACAGTACTCTTCAGGTCCAGACGCCGGAAGCAACAAGCGCAAATACGATGACCAGACACCGCCGTCTTCCGGTGGCCGGAAACCGACGGGGTTCTCCTCCCCAGATTCGGCTCCTCCCTCCTACAACAGCGTCCCCCCACCGCTTGATGGCATCGAGCTGGCTAAGCAGCGAGCTCAGGAGATTGCTGCTCGCCTTACTCTCTCCGCTGCCTCCGCTGTTGGCGCTGAGGCCAAACGCCTTCGCGTCGAAAACGGCTCTGGCGGTGGTTTTGATAACGAGAAGGGGTTTACCTCTGCTCCTTCTGGTATCGCTTCTCTTTTTCTGTCTTTCCTGCTCGTGGCACTTATTACTGAATGGTAGAAATTTCATTGTTGAGGAGATTGTTGCATCTAGGGTTTCTAAATTTTAATGATATATATATATATATATATATCAGCTTTGGGCTGCTTCTGTTTGAAATGTTAATCGTTTAGATCTGATTTTTGGAAATTGATGCAAAGCGTAATGGTGGCTTTAATTTATACAGATATGAAACCTACGTCAAACTCTGCTCCTTCTGCTATACCGGTTTCTTATGGTAGCTACCATACTACTAGCAAGAAGATTGACATTCCGCAAATCAGGGTTGGTGTTATTATTGGGAAAGCTGGTGAAACCATTAAATATCTTCAACTACAATCAGGGGCAAAGATCCAGGTCCAACGAGATATGGATGCAGACCCTAATTCTTTGACTAGGCCTGTAGAGCTCATTGGTACTGCTGAACAAATTGCTAAGGCAGAGCAGTTGATAAATGATGTTCTTTCTGAGGTTACTCATCCTGCTGGTTTTTTTTTTGGTTATGTGAAATTGATGTATTGCCGTTATGCAGAATATAAGGAATATAATTATACTCTTTAATGCTTTGCCCAGGCTGAATCTGGAGGTTCTGGCATAGTTTCTCGAAGATTAACAGGACATGGCGGAAGTGAACATTTTGAAATGAAGATTCCAAATAACAAGGTATGCCAGTGTAAAAGAATTACTCAACTTTGTCCATTGATTATGGCTTAAAATAATATGTAATGATTGCACTATCTCAGGTTGGCCTGGTGATTGGTAAAGGTGGTGAAACAATTAAAAATATGCAGGCTAGATCTGGAGCTCGTATTCAGGTTTGAATCTTAAGCGTCATCTTTACTTGGAAGTTATATATTGTTGCTTTAGCTTCATAGTTGCTGATTTGTATTTATTTGAATTATAATCAGCTAATTTGGGACCGGCTTTTACGTATTTTTAGTCAGTTTTAGCACTATGCTCTTCTGAATCTTGTTTTAGATGCACCTACAAATACAGTTTGTAACTGCAATGTCTCTGTTATTCTCTTGCAGGTGATACCATTGCACTTGCCTCCTGGTGATACATCAACGGAAAGGACATTACACATAGATGGGACAAGTGAACAGATTAAAAATGCAAGAGAATTGGTTGATGAGGTCACAAGTGAGGTATGTTTGTAGGTGGTGTTGGGAGGAAAGATTTTCCTCAATTTAAATAATTTCTGCCTTTTGTCTTTGCCTGAATCACTTGTGTTCGTTTTGAACCTTAATTATTTATGCCTACTCCTGTCGGACCTGTGGTTCTATTCATAACTGTTTTTACAATTTCATTTACTTTTACTGTTGATTTGTTGTGATCTTCTGGAGCACCATGCTAGTCTTTACAACATTAATAACAGTAGGACTCTCTGAAATTTCACTTTTGTTGAGACTTTCTCATTACATTGCTTAAGAAATTTACTTGTTCAGATGTTGTAGAGGTATTCCTTATGTTCTTAATTGCAGGCAAAACATTTTTTTTTCATCTGGGTAAGGTAGCGACTAAATTTATACCGAAGATTGTGCTTTTTCCTAAATATATATCATGTTATTATGACCCTTCAGTCATTGCCTCTGGTTAACATTTTGAAAATTACCCCTTTATTTAACAAATTCTTAATTTATTATGCTTTTATATACCTGTTGAGGAATTAGATGGTACTCGCACTCAGGTTAAAATATTTATTCCAAGTATTCTGTTGAATAATTCTCCTAGATGTGCTTTCTGCCTCTCCATTTCTTGGAGTTATTCAGTCGCTTTGAGATATAAATTGGTTTTTATATTATCATCGATTTCTTTTCTTCCCTTTGTTCCACTTGTAAAATCTTGAGAGTTGCAGACAAGTTTTGCTGGTGATCCTTGTTGCTATGGCAGCTGGTTGAGAAATTGTCGTGTCAAAATGACCATTTGAAGATGAGCAGGTCCTCTACTTTGTAAGAGATTCAAGGCAGTTTGATACTTCTGATTCTAGTTTGATATTAGGAGCTGATGTCTTGGTAATTTGCACTGCTTGGTATCCTTATCAAAATCTTTTGGGTGGAGTTATAATTTACATGCTAAGTTCAAACTGTTAAGGTCTTATCTGCAGTTGGTTTGTTATATATTATTAAGGTAAATTGTGTTTAGGATTTTGATAGAGGTCGAGCTCAATAGTTTGAATTGCCAAATTTTTGTGGAGCTTGATATTATTGTCCTTTAGTTTTGCTTAAGTTTTGTGATGATATTTTGATCCTTAGTTTGCAAGGCAAGTCGTACCCACTCATTGTGTTAGGATATCACTGTATAAACAAGGGCTTCATTCTGGTGATAAAACTCCCATATTTTGATCATTTTGGTTATGGCTAAGTCAGTTGTTGGGATTATGGCATGTTTAACCACCAAATGTGCTTATTAATTGCAAATAATGAGACTGATATTGTCACTGGGAGCTATTGTAGGATTAGTCTGTATTGGTCAATTGGTGACACCAACATTGATTTCTTTCTGTTGGTGTTTTTTCTGCATTGCCCTGGTATGGTTTCGGATCCTATTCTAATATTTAGTAATCCTATACTGGAGAGGGGCTTGAAGTTATTGCTGGATATAAAGGTTGCTAAATACAAGATTCTTTTATCACTGTTCCACTTCAGGATAGGTTAATTTAGCATGTATTACAACATTATTCCTATTTCTGTTAATCTTATCTTTTTTTCCAACGATAGACGAGGATATTATAGTTGTTGATACATAATTTGGCTTATTGTTTGAATCTCTAAACTCTTTCAATCCTATTTTACTTCTTTGAATTGTCCCTCATTTCTTCTATCGTCATTAATGCTGTTGGCTGGGGATTGACAAATTCACATAACTCGGAATTAGTAGATATTTCTATCTGAAATGTCTTGTTTCCTTGCCTTATAAATTAAACTTTCTCTAATTGCTTAAAGATAGTTTTCAACCTCGTTACTTGGAACTCTCCCTTATTTCAAAATGTCACATTTTTTAGTGGCATTTTGTAATCTTCTTCTAACATTGACTCAATGATTTTTGTTCACACCAGTATTGGATTTTCTTTTATAGAAAACCTCAAGTTTCAGGTGGTATAGTTCATGAACTTTTGTCCTTTTGGTACATTGTCTGTCTCATTTATTCTCGTGTTGAAGTTATTTTAATTAAAAATTGTAATATCGATTGTGATTGTTCCAGAAAACTTCCGTCTACAATTAAGTTAGCATGCTATAGCATTTCTTGACGGAATCAAAGCCCATGTGGCTGGGGTTCATATATTTAGCAAAATCCTCTATTCGGTGATACCAGTCGATTATCTTATCTAAATGTGGATACTCATCTTTTAAGTGTTTGATCTATAATGCTTTTTTCCTTGCTATCGATTAGAGAATTTTAGGGCCTGTTCTAAGAGATCATTTGCTTAATGAATATTGGTTGATCTTTCTAGGGTGTTGGCATTCCTTATTTGATGCTTCTGTTTGTTACAATGCATCAATTGGATTATTGGATAGAAGATATATAGTGTATTTCAACTGTTAGTTTCTTGCCTGTATATGGCAATGGGGTTCGTCATTCTTTTTGCTTTGATGTGAAAGCTTCTATTAGTATTTCTGGGGTTCTTTTTTTTTTTTTTCTCCTTTTTGCACCCATTCACTTCGAATAGGGAGAGGATGGGCTTCTGCTGGAGTAAACTCAAATAATCCTTCCGATCATACGGTATGTAGGCATTTATACCCTTTGTACTATAGTGCATCCTCCGTTAAATCCACTGTGGACATATTTTGCTTATTTTTGCAGTTTTATGCTGATTTTGATCTTGTAATTTAGTATTTTTGTATATGCCTATTTGTATATAGATGCATATTCTGTTCTGCTGTATGTGTTTACTTGCCATCATCATTGAAAAGTCCACTTTGGTTATTTGAGGAAACAATTTTCTGCAGAATCGTATAAGAAATCCAGCCATGGCTGGAGGCTATCCACAGCAAGGTTATCAAGCACGACCACCTACAAGCTGGGGCCCAGGGGCTCCTCCAATGCAGCAACCTGGCTACAGTTATATGCAGCCTGGGGCATATCCTGGCCCATCACCGCAGTATAACATGTCTCAGGCACCTTATGGGGGCTATCCTCCTCAACCATCATCCGGAGGATATGCCTCTGGTTGGGACCAGTCAGCTGTACCACCGAACCAGCAAAGTTCTGCTGCAAGTGGTTATGATTACTATAACCAACAGCCTTCTTCACAGCAGCAGCAAATGCCTGGTGGTTCAGCAGCTCCAGCCGATAACAGTGGTTACAATTACGGTCAACCTCCAGCTTCTAGCTACATGCAACCAGGACAAGTTTATGCCCAGGATGGCTATGGTGGATACAATGCACCTCCACAATCAGGTTATGGGCAGCCATCATCATATGATCAGCAACAGGGTTATGGTTCTGCACCGAATTATGGTAATGCAACGAACCCAACTCAAGAGGGTCACACACCCTCCTATGGTGGTCAAGGGGATTCAGGTCAAACACATACATCTACCCAACCATCTGCGATGGGCCAGCAAGGTTACAATACAAGTCAGCAGCCTAGCCCTAAATCTGGAAGTTATCCTTCTCAAGGAAGTACTCAACCTGGTTATGGAATGCCTCCAACTTCCCAGACTGGTTATGGGAGTCAACCACCAGCTCAGTCTGGCTATGGACCTGGATATGGAGCACCACCATTGCAGAAACCTTTGGCCAATCCGCCTGTCTATGGGCAGACTCAGCAGTCATCTACCACTCCAGGAAGCTACGGCCAGCCAGGATATCATTCACAGCCACCTTCATATGGTTACGGTCAACCAGAATCAGGTTCACAACATGCTCAGTCATCTAGTTATGGTGCCACATCTGCTCAGGCAGGATATAGTGCCCCACCCTATGGAGCAGCTTATAACACCTCTTACGGAGGTGGTTACTCACAGCCTTCTGCATATCCCGCTGACAGCAACGCCAGTGGGAGCACTCGCCGCACTTATGATGCAACACCACCGAAAACTGTTCAACAAGGTGGAGTAGCCAAGGCATCGCCCCAAAGTTGATTGGGAGTGAGTTTGTTATATTTTGGTAACATGTTGCAAACGGTTTATCGTATTCCAGTTAAGGTCTCATTTGGTTCTTGGAGTTTTTTTTTTTTCTTTTTTTTTTTTTCATGCTAGTTTTTCACTTTAAAGAAAAATATTTTGATGCTGCAAATGGTTATGGATGCTTTATTTGTTTCCCTTTATGGTTTTGGTCTATAATCCAAGGACTATAATTGCTTGTTCTAAGAATTAATTATGTTCTTATGTTTTAATTTGGTTTGGTTTAATTTGTCTTGGATATTCATGGGGTGAAGTCGGTTTGAGTAGTAAGAGGGCAGACCCTGCGTATTCTATTTCTCGAGTCCAGTGTCCATGTAACATGGCTAGCCAAAACTCAGTAACTTTTGAATAAATGAAACCACAACTGAAAAGCCTATACACGTATAAAAGATAAATGAAACTCACTGATGCAATCCTAGCTATAATTTGGTATCACCTTTGAATGTATAACTCCATAGGACCCCATAATCTAACTCCAACTACCATTGGGAGCAAAGATTAGCCAGAAACAAGTACCAATAATTTAAACCAGAAAGACGGCGTTTCGTAACCATGACAATAAATATTTATCTAAGAGTGGAATTTTGATTCAAGAATAACTAAGAATTTTCTCATTAACTTGGGAAAATGGTCTCATATGTAGCCTCCGAAATCAATATAAAATCCCTTGTATCAACAATTCTATGAATGCAAAAATTGATGCCAAACAAAATTTCAATTTTTTTTTTTCAATGATCACATTAATCATCTTTCGGATCCTCACCTAGAAGGTCTTCATATGAAACCGGGACCCTAATCCTATCATGAACAGATTTCCACGCTCCTTCGGCACTGAACTGGTCTTGTGGGTTTTGTGGAAATAGTTCAGAACCTTCTGGAACACTAGCTGAAGTTTCATTAGTCAAATTACAAGCAGTTTCTTGAGGACAGCTCGCTTTGTTCTGCACCTGCGCTTGTCTGATATTTTGTTGCTTAAATTGCTTCTGCAAAAGTATAAATACCGTTACCCGTGTACTCTAAATTACTATTTGAAGAACAAAAAGCATACGTTGGCACTGGCTACTAAGTTGGGTTCTATAACATGACACAAGTTTAAAGGCTTTTATATCAAAAATGAAGGATTAGTTGAATCATACTAATTTTAACATAAAAGGAAGTTATGCAATTAGATAAGATAGAAAAATTACCAAAACCGATAAAAATATCACAGAATATTAGGCATTAATTAAAGGAAATATAATCTACATTAGTAGAGCACATAAACAGCCAGACAATTGGCTCCTAACGACCTTATTTAGACATCCAATTGCTAAGATGAATTAGAAAGTTCTCATGCACAGATCAGGTATATATGCAGTTGTTCAAAAGGGAAAGAACAGCACACACCTCAAAGTCCTTGGCTTTTTTCATTATTTCTCGATAAGCAGCTGGTTCTCGTGCTTTTATGATATTCCATAATATGCCACCACCTGTCCGATAACGTCTGCCATCAGCCGTCATCTGACCTCCACAAGATTGAATTGCATCCACCTGAGAGTTTTAGGTTTCATCATACAATTCCCAGTAGGAAAATTACAGGGAAAAACGAATGCCAAAAAAAAAAAATGGAAAGAAAGGAGCAAATAGAGGATGGGATCGTACAGTAGCACATCTTGAGATTATCATTTCATCATACAATTCCCAGTAGGAAAATTGCAGGGAAAAACGAATGCCGAAAAAAAAAAAAAAAGGAAAGAAAGGAGCAAACAGAGGATGGGATCGTACAGTAGCACATCTTGAGATTATCATTTGATCAAAGCTTAAACTATAAAAATCATCATCATAACTTCAAGCAAATTAGTGAACATATAAGAAAAACCATGATTTGCAACAGATGTCAAAGGACAAAAAGAAGAAACAAGTCACCTCAAGAAATGGTAGCCAAGATGAAGACTTCAACACATCAACATCTTTTAAGGCATGGAAAAATGAATTTCTCCATCAGACACCAAATCAAGGAAAAACACCAAAAAAAAAAAAAAAACCTCCAAAAACAAACAAAGAGTTCAGTGTTTTGACTCTTACTTATTCTATGTAATTCTTCACTTAAATGCACAACCAAATGTTTCTGCCAAGAAGTCAAGCTTTATGTCGTAATTAAGGTCTTATCAGTTGCAATGCAATACAATGATTGTTAAAGTTTATCGGTTACAAGCCTATGGCAAAATCGAGTCTTAAAAAAGCATTTATTTTGAGTTAATACCACTCAACTTTATTTTCTAGAAATTCTTAAAAAAGTTAAATAAATAGGTATATATTGAAAAATAACACTCTTGAGTCCTGACCGCCTCCCCCACAAACAACAAGAATAGCAGAAAGCAAGATGGTATCAATTAAAAGAAAAAGCTCCAATCTTTTGAAATCATCCTACCATCTCGATGAATAGACATGAAGTGCTGTCTTTCAAATGTTGACATATTCATTCTTATAATCTGGTTCTTGATAAGTGAAAATCTACTTGATAAATTATTTTACATGGTGCATGTCGAAGAAAGAAAAATGGTAACAACCGATACCGAAAGTAACTTATGTAGCAGGTTCATCTCAGCTCAAATCAAAGGATTTGAAGTAAAAAATGGCATCTGCAATTAAAAAAAAAATTGCAATGGTAGAGGAATGGTTTTCAAAGAAAGTGGTCAAGCACTGCCAGTCTAGGCAGGTTAAAGATGAAGTAAAGCCCAAATTCTGACCTTTCCCTTAAGAAACAAATGAACATTTGTCTCGTTCACTAATAGCAGAGATTTATTTCTAACAGCATGGATGTTACCAGGAAACAATAGGAGGCCAAAGTAAGCTCAGATCACTCAGAAGTTGTAGATAACAATCAAGATGACAACAACAGACAAGACGGAAATTACCTAGGACGGGCCAACAAGGTAAATGGCTAAAAACTGTAGCACGCCACAAACTTTCTAACGTTTGAAAGAGAAGTTATTAAAACACCATTATCCCAACTAGATAATGTGAAATGAACTGAACTCAGGCAATAATAACACGGTTAAATCTAGCTATCTATCATCAGAATTTCTGAAGAACACGAAAGCATAATATAAACAATTTTCAAACATCAAACGACTTTAGCGCACAAATTCTGCTAAAGGTAATTTATAAATTAAACAACATATTTATGGTAAACCCAGCATTAAATTTTGCATTATACGCATGGATAATTAAATAAAAAAAAAAAAAACTTGGAAGGGATAAAGTTTAAAATACCTCTCTAACAAGATCAGTCAATGCAGAAATCCCCAAACAGCCCACAGCAGTGTACACCATGTACGACTTCTTTTCTTTTAATCGTCTACAAGTTTCTAACACAAACCTGCAAAACCCAAATTTAACAAATTATCAAAAGCAAAATAAATGTATTTATTTATTGATTTGGTCAAAAGAAAAAAAAAAGAATTTTTACTCAGAAATACCTGTTTATATCCAAAGGTTTAGGTCCCGAACCACCCTTGTTTTTCTTGTTCTTCCTCTTATTTGCTCTGCGCTTTTTGTTTTTACTTTGAGACCCTTGGTTTTCACGATTAACATCCGCAGCAACGCCGCTTTTGTCTCGATCGTTCACCGAGTTACTATCCACGAGCTCTCCTTCTTCTACGTCAAGCATCTCAACATCTTCGCCATCTCCGAAATCTTCCTCTTCGTAGATCGCGTCCAATATGGTCTCTCCTTTCTCCATCAACAATTTCAAAAGAAAAAAAAAACAAAAACCCAAACTTTAAATTCGTAAAGCCTGTAAATGAAAAGAAAAATGAAAATGAGAAGTTCGTCGGCCGAGCTTCCACTGGGAAGGTGCGATCCTTTTTGAGTTTGTATACGGTGGTTTTGTTTCTGTAGCGAAAGAGCTGAAGCGGTATCTTGGGCTACGCTAATAGATCTTTTATTGGGCAGTTTGGGCTATTCATCTAATAAGGCCGATGTCCATATTTCTGTCATTTTGGGCTTTTTAAGCTTAATTTCAAGTTCTGATTAAGGAACTCAAGGAATTTAGGTATTCATGTGTTGATCATTATTTAAAAAATTTTAAATTTTTTGTTCAAATTTTTTTAATTTAGCTCGATTAATTCATATTATTCATATATTATTATTCATAATTATTAAAAATAAAAAAAATTATTTTTATATTAATTTTTTATATATTTTATAATTAAATTTAAATAAATATTTTTAATTATTAAATATCAATTCAATTTATTCAGACCGACGAAAGAAAGGAACCCAATCTGAAGTCTAATTCAAAGTATTCCGATGACAATTATAAAATTTAAATTAAATTTAGTTAATAATATATGTAATTTTATAAAAAAATAAAATATTATCCATTTTAACATTTGCATTATAATTCATATGATTATGTGTTTAATTTTTTTATCTCTCCTTTGTAGTTTCAATTTTTAGTTTAATTTTAATTATAATTTTATATTTATTAAATATTTTTATTTTTTTACGTACATATCATATCTATATAATTATATTTAATATTTAGATCCTGCGGTAAGTCAAGCTCATTAAATTTAACAAGATCAGATTTGTTTAAGCACTCACATCACAACCGTTTATTACACTCGGTTCCCAACATCAACGTCCCGTATGTAATCACAGATTTCTACATGTATACGTACTATATGTTATCTTAGCTATGAGTCCCGCTACGTAATCCTTACTGTATCTTAGCTGCGAAGTCTTGAGTTTTGCATGGTCAATCAAAATCTATCATGACATGTCTCGTGGCTAGTGGGATTCTTCTTCTGTTATCGGTGGCTGGAATTGTCTCAGCCGGTAGAGATGCCACCGAAGTCGTCCTGCGGTTACCGTTTGAAGCTTCTAGGTTCTTCCATCGGGGGGACGATGATGAAGTTGAGGGCACGAGATGGCCGGTCTTGATTGCTGGATCTAATGGATATTGGAATTGCAGGCATCAGGTCATAAATTTCTTCCCCAATTCTCAACTTTTTTTCCTCCCTCTTCGACATGATTTTTGAAAATATTTATGATCATTTTTTTAATTGCCATTCCAATTCAAACGAGTCTAATTTGTTAATAAAGTTGTTTTTCTGGGGGGGAGTTTTATGATGAATTTATTGATTGAGTAATAATGATTGATGGGTCTTATTATTTTTGCTAAAGACATTTATTCAAACCCAGAAAAAGTATCTATCACTGATTTAAATTGTGGCCGCAATGCTGCTATTTTGCAGTTTGGCCTCTCCATTGTCATTATTCACCGACGATATTTTCCGTAATTGAATCATTATTAAATCCCTGCGGCTTATATCGGAAGCATGTGCGCTGGTTACGATTTAAGACCTTGTTTTTCTTATTTATATATGTTTCAGGCTGATGTTTGTCATTTTTCTCAACTTCTAAGAGAGGGTGTTCTGAAAGAAGAAAATATCGTCTTTATGTACGATGATAGCGCTTACAATGAAGAAAACCCTAGGCCTGGAATCATCATTTACAGTCCTCAGGGTAATGATGTTTATAAGGGAGTTCCGAAGGCCTGTTCTTTTTTCCTAATTACTTATAATATTTAAAAAAATATATATTGTTAATTGTACAATATCTGATACTTACGGTTGCCTGATTGGTGTTTTTGTGCAGGATTGTACTGGAGAAAATGTTACTGTTAACAACTTTTTTGCTGCTATCCTCCGAAACAAATCTGCCCTCAGCGGGGGGTAGCGGCAAGGTTGTGGATGGTGGCCTCAATGATCATATCTTCATATACTACTCTGATTCTGGGGGTCCTGGTATACTTGGTTAGTAGTATCTCCTTAGCAGTTACTTTCTTATGGCTTTCAGCTGCACCTTAGCTTCATATCTATTACTTTGGATTCTATTATTGCTTTTGGCTTGAAACTCAATACTAGTTTGTAAAGTCGCTAATCATTGATGATTCATTTGTGTTAATCCAGGGATGCCTACCTGGCCTTATGTTTTGCTGATGATCCGATTGACACTTTAAAGAAAAAGCATGCTTCGGGGACCTGTAAAAGCTTGGTAAGTTGTTTTAATATCTGTCAATTTCTGGATGCCTTATCCATCATTTTAGTGTCATTTTAATTTCTTGTTTACATGTAACTTTGTAGGTATTCTATCTTGAAGCTTGTGAGTCTGGAAGTATCTTTGAGAGTGTTCTTCCTGAGGGTTTGAATATCTATGCAACACAACAGCAAATGTTGTAGAGAGTAGCTGGGGAACCTATTGTCCTGGAGACTACCCGAGTCCTCCCCCAGAATATCAAACCTGCTTGGAGACTTGTACAGTGTTGCTTGGATGGAAGACAGGTAGGGATTCAAAGATTTTTATCTTAGAAGTCCTTTTTATTTACCCTTTTGGATCACTGAATCTGCAATTATTTTGATGTTAAAGCTGATTTCCTATATCTGTTTTGAAAAGATTTCAGAAAGTTTTACATGAATTAACATCTTCATTTGATTTCAGGCTCTGCCTTGTTGAATTTAAGAATTTGGTAGACGAATATAAAAATCAGAGGCAATGCGGGTGGAATTTTTTTTAATTCTTTTATTATGAGTTGGCTTAAATTAGGATATCTTTTAAAGCTGACGGATCAACTTTTTTTTTCTTTCCCTAATGTTGAATTACATCTCTTGTTGTGTATCTTAATCTTCTGTTTCTGTCGAGCAGTGACATACATAATTTGCAGACGGCGATTTTGCATCAGTAATACGTACTTGTAAGGTTTTTAAAATGTATATTTGTATGAACTTATTCGTTTCTTTTCTAGGGGGAAAAAATGAGGAGCTAATTTTCATTTTGCCTATAGTAGTTATTTATAACTATTTAGATGTAAGAAATATGAAATGGGAGGTATAAACTCCTTCGACATCAAAGTTAAGTCAGTGACTTCTTTATTCAGTACTATAATGCACTAAAAACTTTCTAGTTTAGCTGTTGAGATCTGTTATGAAATTCATTTTGCTGGCTTTTACAGGTGAAAAGGAGGAGTATCAATGGCAATTCTGCATATGGCTCTCATGTCATGCAATTTGGTGATATAGGAATTAGCAAGCACAATCTCTTCCCATACTTGGGTACCAATCCTGCAAATGATAACTTCATATTTGTTGATGACAACTCCTTACAACCGCCTACAAAAGCTGTTAATCAGCGTGATGCTGATCTTGTCCATTTCTGGGATAAGGTTTGTTGTGTGTCCTTTGAATTGTATATTAAGCAGAAGAATGTATTGTTCCCATCAACTTTTTAAACTAAAATGAGGCATCATAATATATATATATATATATTTATATTTATATTTGAAAACTGAGCTTAGAGCCCATCTCACTCAAGCTTTATTCCAACC
>JAQSVH010000010.1:3790494-3812081 GCA_029448705.1 Adansonia digitata
AATTTTGGTGGCATGGACTCGATCTCATAAAAATTATTACGGAGAGTTGACATGGCTTAACTAGAGTTTACAAGATTCAAATTAAATTAGATTTATCAATAGCAATTTTTTGATTTCTCGGATTGAAATATTTAAACAAACCTCTGTATTATGAGAGTATTTTGATTCAAGATTTTATGATAACTCTCATAAAATCGAATCCATTTAGATCAAAACTCTAAAGATATGCGCCACCCTAATGAAAATTTTGAGGCCTTTTGATGAGTAATGCATTGGGATAACAATGCATCATCATTTGATAATTGAAAAATCCTTTGAAGTATTTGGAATTCTTTACCTTTTTTTTTCTTTTTTTTTGGCTATTTTGATATTTGTGTCATTGTAAATTTAATAATTCTAATCACCGTATGATTATATAGTACGAATATAATAAAAAATAATTAAAATATGTTAAAATAATAGGACCATGATATAAATAAGAAAAAAGTGTTAAAATTTATGTTATACATTAAAACTTATATAAAATAAATAATATTTTAAATATAATTATGATAAAAACTATTACGAATGTTATATAAATACACAAATTATCAAATGTATATCATCTTCTTATTCACTATCATGAATAAATAAAAAATAACGGATTAGTCCACTTTATATTTTTGTTTACACCATTGCAAATCCGTGTAAACTAACACTTGTTATCGTATGATAGAAAAATTATCCAATATACTAGTAAAAAAAAATTAAATCGATATTAGAAATTTTAATAAGTATCTCATTTGAATACATAATGAAAATTAATAAAAAAATAAATTATTAAATAAATACATATCTAAAATATAACAACCAATGTATAATAATAATAATAATAATAATTTATAAACTGAATTGGTTGAGTTGATAGTGATCGGATATTTTGCTTGTGATATCTAAACATTCCTTTCTATGGATGACTTAATTTTTAAGCTTTTTTATTAAGTTTTACGGCTTATTCTAATTTTTGAAAGAAATAATCTCTTATAACCTAAACCTTTTTTAACTCAAAAAAAATAAAAATAAAAAAAATCTTTCTCCAAGTGCATGATTGAATGACTTATATTAGCATTAAAGCATTAATCATGCATAGAAAACCAAAAAGTCAAAAAAATAATAATAATAAAACGTTACATGAAAATGACAACCATTGATAATTGAATCAAATTAGAGTATTATTTGCTCATTTAAAACATCATGAAATGACCGATCACTATATTTGATTATCAGTTTATGGTATATGATTATGAACTAATTTGTACCAATATAATTTTCACTTCTTCAAGCCCACTGTATAGTCTACATTCATTCACTAATAATATAAAGGTATTTGTTACGTTCGGATTTTATAATTTTAATTTTTCCGTTGGTATTTATAGTTAATATTCATTATAATTGATTACAATAATAATTTTAACGCTCATGATACTTAACATGATACGATAAAAGACATATTCAAGTTTTTTTTTTAAGTTCTAATCTGTACAGAAACCTTAAATCTTGTATAATTAATTTATTTGAAGAAAATATTTCTTGCGGCTAACCAACAGCAATGCTCAGTTAGCCGTTCAGTTGAAATCTCGATTCAGGCCACAACTCGAAGGACGGGTCCATGCCAAAGCCCACAAAATTCAACATGACCACCACCCCATTTTTTCATCATTCTCATCCAAACCGTCCATATTTTAAAATGGGTCCTACTGTCGACGTTCCAGATGTAATCCAACTCCTCCATAAAAAATTTCTAAAATAAAGTAGTAGCTTTGGGCCCCCCCACGTATCTTCATTTTGTTTGCTTACATGCTATATATTATCTGCAATGCAGGGTCTTGAATCTTGCATCATCATCAAAATTAATAATTTGATCAAAGCTTGGCCAAAATCATGACCCTTCTCGTTGCCGACGTTGTTCTTCTGCTATTATCAGTGACCGGAATCGTTTCCACTGGAGACGCCCTTCAGTTGCCGTCAAAAGAAGCTTCGAGGTTCTTCCATCGAAGCGACGATGAAGAAGTTGAGGGAACCAGATGGGCAGTCCTGGTCGCTGGATCTCAAGGATATTGGAATTACAGGCATCAGGTCATAAATTTGATAAAGCTGACCGAGCTTGTTAATAGTTGTTCGTAGCCGTTAGAAAACTTGAATATCGATATCGGGCTCGTCTACTAAACTGGGCAGTGTGCTGTTGGAGCTAGTTATTGGGCCTTAGGTGTCTTCGGTCCAGTCCACTGTTTAAAGCCAGTGGCATTTATATAATTTTCGTTTTTCTGTTGATCCTGCATATGCATTCCACTATAATCGGTTGATTGATAATTGATTGATGGGTGTTTAATTTTTGCTAAAGATATTTCATTTATATTTGTTTACAGGCTGATGTTTGTCATGCTTATCAACTTCTAAGAAAGGGTGGTCTGAAAGATGAAAACATAATTGTCTTTATGTATGATGATATCGCTTTCGATAAACAAAACCCCAGGCCCGGAATTATCATTAACAATCCTCATGGCCATGATGTTTATAAGGGAGTTCCGAAGGTGGTCTGTTCTTCTTTTAATAATTGTATCGTGCATTTTTTCTGATTCTCACCGTTGCGTAATTGGTGTTGTTGTGCAGGATTATACTGGAGAGAATGTTACTGCTAATAACTTTTTCGCTGCTATCCTCGGAAACAAAACTGCTCTCACTGGGGGTAGTGGGAAGATTGTGGATAGTGGTCCCAATGATCGTATCTTCATATTCTACACTGACCATGGGAGTCCTGGAATTATTCGTTAGTAACATCTCATTACCAGTTACTTTATTTTATTTTTTTTATGGCTTTCGGATTGCACCTTAGCTGTTTATACATATATATATATATAAATTACAAGGGATTCAACTGTGGTTTTCAGCTTGAAATTTAACACTAGTTTTTAAACCTGCTAATTGTTCATTTTGTGTTGGTCCAGAGATGCCCAACGGTCCAAATATTTATGCTGATGATCTAATTGGCGTTTTAAAGAAAAAGCATGCATCAGGGACTTATAAAAGCTTGGTAAATCGTTGTTATTTAATTATCGTCAATTGCTGGACGCAAAATAAATCATTTTTGTGCCATTTTAATCTCTTTTTCTGCATGTAAATTTGTAGTTATTCTATCTTGAAGCTTGTGAGTCTGGAAGTATGTTTGAGGGTCTTCTTCCTCATGGTTTGAATATCTATGCGACCACAGCAGCAAATGCAACAGAGAGTAGCTGGGCAACCTATTGTCCAGGAGATGACCCAAGTCATCCTCCAGAGTATGAAACCTGTTTGGGAGACTTGTACAGTGTTGCTTGGATGGAGGACAGGTAGGAGATTCAAGCACGTGCATCGTATAAAAATGTCCATTTCATCTACCCTTGGGAGCATTGAATCTGCAATTGTTTGAAGTTGATTGCCTAGATCTGTTTTCTCCAGATGTCAGAAAGTTGTATCTTCAATTAACATCTTCAATTGATTTCTAAAATCTAATAGACAAACATAAAAAGTCAATAGGCAAAGTGGGTGATATACATGCAAACGTGATTCTTTTACTATGATCTGGATTAAATTTGGAAAATTGTTTTAAAGCCAAGGGTACAGATTTTGTTTTATTTTTGTTGAATTACATCGCTTTGTGTTAATTTTAATATTCTGTTTCTGTTTCCGTTTGAGCAGTGACATACATAATTTGCGGAAAGAGACTTTGCAGCAGCAATATGAACTTGTAAGGTTTTTAAAACTGTATTTGCATGAACTCTTCCATTTTTTCTTCTCGAAAGAAAAAGAAAAAGAAAACTTCAATGCCATTTATTCTAGAACTTTCTAATTTTGCTGTTGAGATCTGTTATGCAATTTCATTTTGCTTTGCTTTGCAGGTAAAAAATAGGACTAGAAATGGCAATTATACAGAAGGCTCTCATGTCATGCAATATGGTGATATAAGTCTTACCAAGGACAGTCTCTTTACATACTTGGGTAAAAATCCCGCACACGATAACTTCACATTTGTCGACGAGGGCTCCTTGCAGCCGCCTAAAAAAGCTGTAACCCAGCGTGATGCTGATCTTGTCCATTTTTGGGATAAGGTTTGTGTCTTATGTCTTTTGAATTATATATATTAAAAACGATAATTGCTACTTTCCAATTTTTTTCCCTTAAAATTAGGTATCAATACATATATGACAAATTGAGAAATGGACATTAATTTGATGTTTTGAAATTGAGTGTCTCTTCGTACAGTTTTATGTAACTTAATTAGTATCTGTAATTAAGCGTTGATAAACTTTTCCCAGAATTCATTAGTGTTGTATTTTGTATTTATGGAAGCCTTTCCTTACCCTGTTCTTGAATTTAGTTTTCTCTTCCTAAAGCTTGAACTTGACAACGTACTTCGCAGTATCGCAAGGCACCTGATGGCTCTGTTAGGAAGTTTGAAGCCCAAAAGCAGATCGTTGAAGCCATGTCCCATAGAATGCATATAGACCACAGTGTGAAACTCATTGGGGAGCTCTTATTTGGAACTGAAAGAGGCCCTGAAGTTCTGAATGCCGTTCGACCAGCCGGTCAACCTCTTGTTGATGACTGGAAATGCCTTAAGGAAATGGTAAATATTCTTAATTCTCAGCCTCTCGTTCGTTGCTGTTATTTTGTCTTGATATTTGTGAAGAACTCTTCACTGTTTCACCTACACAGGTAAGAACTTTTGAGACGAACTGCGGATCACTAGCCGAGTATGGGATGAAACACAGTCGTTCCCTTGCAAACATCTGCAATGCTGGAATTCAGATAGAAAAGATGGGTGAGGCATCGGCAAAAGCTTGTGTCAGCATTCCTACTGGTCAAGGGTTCAGTGCATAAATATAGCAAAATGGGCAAATATCATCAGATGATTGTTCATGTGATTGCTTGTCTATTTTTTTTTCAGTAACTCTGCACTAAAATGCTTAATTTAAGTCAATATGCTACGTATGTGGAAGATGTTTCATGTGTTATGCTTCTGTCTCAACTAATGTCTATCAAATGAGATGGGATTGGATGGGACAGGGACGGTAATAGTTGTAACCGACATCTAGAGAAATGATAAATATATTAAGTTTTCAACATCCGTTACGACGCAGGACAAAGAATTCTAATAATAGGGCAGAGATGAAATTTGCAATATCCACTTCTACATCAATCTATTGCCATCCATAACATGCTGAATCTTTAAAAATAATTCTATTAACCATAACGTTATTCATCGAAATTTGCAATATCCGGCTCTACACTGATCCATGGCCATCCCTTACCTGCCGGATCTTAAGAGTAATTCCAATACCCGAAACGTTAATCATCCCAAATGGTTTACCATTATTTTGCCTGTATGTGCTAGAGGCCCAAACAACGCCAGCCATCACGCTAGCGAGGTAGTCCCTTAAACAAAAATAGATAGGTCTCACTTATTGTTTAGCTGAACGGTATATCAGAAAATAGAAAGAACTAGTAACCTACTTATAGGACATATTAGATTAAATTTACATCATATTTAAATAAATTTTTAAAATATTATAAACTTATTAGATTCAGCTTGACTTAAAATATAAATAAATTTTTTAAATCTTTTTATATATGTAAAAATAAATAGTCTAAATCAATTTAAATATTTTTATATTTTATTTTTATTTTTAAATATATTTTTAATTTAATTTTTAAAAAATATTTTTAAAATATTTAATATAATTTTTATTATAAAAATATTTTAATAAATGAACAATTAATAAAATAAATTTATTATTATTATTATAAAAATATAAATTTTATAATAAAATATTTTCTTCTACAATTTAAAAATTTAAAATTATTTGACACACACAAAAGGGAGAAACAACAACTGAAATACCGAATGACAAGAAAGTTGGAAAAGCAGCAGAATTACCCTTTGCCCAGCAGCCAGCCTCGAATTACCAAATTGTCCTACGAAGTATGATTGTTTCGTCATTTCAGAAACCAGCCAAAACTAACCATGGTTAGCTCACCAGAGATTTCAACCAACCATATGTAACTTGTTTTGCTAAACCAGGCAGCGACAAAAATTAAAACAAAATAAAAATGAAATATAATTTCTAATCATTTTTTTAATTTAAGCGTTGTTTGAAGATTCCGCTAAATCTATTAACGACGTGAGTGAAGGTTACGGGTAACAAGGCACAAGAAAGTCCCGTAACGGGGATTTTTGATGGACGGAGTTGACTGTTCGAAAGAGAAGGCGATAGGAGCCGTTTGATTAATGATTAACGCTTAGAAATTCTTGGTGCTGAACTTTTGTGGTCTAACGGAGGGTGGGAGGAGGCATTAAAAATTGGTTTTCAATGGGAGCGAGAGTATTTCGTTTTATCATAAGAAGCCTTATCTTCTCTTGCTTTGTATTGTTTTCTCTTCTTCTTCTTCTTCTTCTTCTTCTCTGCTAATTTGCTTCTATTTTCTTCTTCTTTCTCGGGAACCAAACAGAAAGCTCCTAGGGAAAGACTAAAAACTAATGATAATTTGATTAATAGACGATGAAGATCTAAATTCCAAAGCAAGCCCTGCGATGGAGAGAGAGGAGTAGAGAAAAATCTGGGAATTTGGAAGGTGTGTAATTGAGAGCAGATATTGATCATATTTTGATTTATTTTAATGAATTTTCATTGTCTATTTTCAATGGTTAACTCTGACGAGCAATCCGCGATTTCTTTACCGGTTTTTGCAGATAGAATTGAAGAAATTGTAGGAACGTTTTTGCAGGTTCTAACCGATTGCGTATTTGTTTTCTTTTGTGGAAATTTTGAGAATCAGGTAAACAAAGTTCCACTTTTAGTGATTTTGCAACAACGATCATATTTGAATGATTTTGTTTTTGTTCCCTTTTTTTTTGGTTTGACAGTTACATTGGGAAGACAGCAGAGCTACTTTCTGAAGAAATTTCGACTGAATTAATCTGCAAAAAGGCAGATCAATTGCTTACATACCAAAAGATTAGAATCTTACATCAAATGAAAGCCGGAAGAACAGGCTTCAAATGTCATTATTTTGTTGAAAATCCAAAGTAGATTTTGTGTTTATGCTGAAGGACTAGAAAAAGCAAAGTTGTAACGGCGAAGTCCGAGTTATTCAGGTATGAGAGTCATTTTCTCACGGATAAGATCAGGAACCTGCCTATCTGAGTGTCGATTCTAAATCTACCTCAAATGATTGAGTCGCCATTGATACACCAACCTTTTTGTTCTTTTAAATATCAGCGTTACAGTTTTTTTTTTCTCCCAGCGTCTTCTTCTTTCTTTTTGATTTTTAATAGCACGCTCGGTGCTTTAGAAATCGGCTTTCCCTGGTTGGATTGGACTGACAATAGAAGATTTCTTTGAAAGAGTCGATTCTCGAGAATGTTAGATTTTCATTCTCAAGTGACCTCCATTCCATTTATATTGAGAGCATTGAGAGACTGTACTTCAGATTTTAATTTCGCTTTGGTAGTGTTTTCTTTTTTCCCCCTTCAGAGTTTTAGTCAAAAGTTTCTTCCAAATCCTTCAATGGCCTTTTTATATAACAGTCTGAAGAAGAGCTTGATCTTTTCCGCTAAGATTCTTCTCCAGATTGGATCAGTAATTTGATTTCGCTTGATTCTGTCTCTATCTTTAATTTTCGCTTCCTCAAATCTCCGCTGAGAGACGTTTTCTTCTGTTGCTGTGATTTTTTTTCTGGTCGTAATGAATTTTCGTTCCATGTCTGTCTTTTTTCCTCCTTTTTTGTCGTCTCGTTTCTGCTTAACCAATGACTTTCCGTTTGGTTACCAAGAAACCAAGAGAAAAAGAAAACCTCAAAACCTGTTATGAAATGAGTTGGTTTCCATTTTTTCTATTAAAAAAATTGTCAAATCTATAATTTTCCCTTGTACTTGCATTCTAACTTCGAGCAAAGACAGCTTCGTTTTTGCTCTTTTTCTTCCAAGTTACAACTATATTCCGCTTCGACATCTCCTTCAAATTTTTCGTCATTTTAGTGAGGCAATTTCTAGTTTTAATTTTCTCAAACCCACCTAAATTTCTCATAATCTCCATTCTCTCGTTAATCCATTCAGCATCTTAACAAAATCGCTCAATTTCAGTTGCTGGCTTTCAATTCCATTTTGTTTCTCAAAATGATTCAAAGACCGTTCGCTGCTTGTTCTTCCCCATCTTCAACTTTTCTTCACGCTTAAGGCCGTTTTCTTTCCTCAGATTTTTCTCTTGTCAAAGTTTCCGCGGAAATTCCTAGCCGTCTGATGCACATATTCCAATGATTGAAATTGCGTGGAAGTTCTAAGAGAATCCACATCCAAATTCTCCTAATCTCTTCTTTTTCTTATCCTTTCGGCGCTTGCACTTTGATTGAAGTTGAACCCGGAAAAAGTTAGATCTAAAATTATATTTTTTTAATTTTTTATTATTTTACTTTAACCATGGGACAGGTGTGCGGAGATGGAAAAGGACTCATCGAGGAGCAATATCAATGGTAATAGCACCAACTATAGCAGAGAAAGAACCGGAGGTGATGGGGGATTGTTAAGATCCAGCTCTGATCCGGCCAAGCAAACGGCGTCGTCTTCTGATTTTGTTTTGCAGTGGGGAAACCGGAAGCGTCTCAGGTGTATGAAGATCCAGGTCAAAGACGATCAGTCCGGCCCGGTTAACCGAACCACGCATCGAGTCGATCGCCGTGTTGTGAGGGCCGATAAGGACCCTTCAAATCAGCCAAGCAATAATAACAATCACGGGAATGGATATTTTAACCTCCGTCAACGGCCTTCTTCTCCTCCAGCTCCGCCACCTCAGCGCGTTCTAAGGTACTGTACTATTTTGGCGAATTGCACTTACCTTTTCTTGTTGATTGTTTGGCTTTGTCTGTAGGCACCCTTCATATGGGAGATCGGATCGGGGTAATAATTATATGGTAGACTTGGATAATTTGATGGCTGGTTTGTTTTATCACTTGGCTTTTGCCTTTGCGTTAAGTTTTCAGTTCAAATTAGCGCGAGTAAAATGATTGTAAAGATTTAGTTATACCATTTCCGGGTCCCGCTTATGCATTTATCTTTTTTCCTTCCTTTTAAGAGCAGAAATTACCGACGTAGGGTAACTTTTTTTTTTTTAATTATAAAACGTTTGATGAAATAAGTTTATTAAGGTAACATATTTTCCTAGTTGATTGTCCTTTTTTTGTTTGGACACTTGTTTGGTTTTTTACCTGCAAGAGAATTAACATCTATATTTGATCTAAAAGAAAACCTTCTCAATCATGCTATAAAGATTCCTCAATTTTCTGAGAGGCATAGGTGCTTAATTTGTTCACAAGTTGGATAATATGTTAATTGACTTGCTTGGTTCTGAATTGATTGGCAATTATCATTTCTTTATCGATACTATATTTTTTTTTTTCTTTCCTGGTAGTGGTAAGATTTGTTCCAGGAATGGATAAGCTTGCCCAGTTGGCGTCCTTGACACTCCTAAAGAACCTACACAAGTTTTGGATAGATATTTCCGTATGGGCCTTTTGACTAGTTGGTGATGGCATTATATGAGTCTCATTTAAAATAATATTTCAGCCTCAAATTTGCTATTTATGGTGCTGTAGATAATTGTCAGCACCCGGAATCTTCAGAAGTTTTTATCTTTTTTCACAAAATTATATGATTGATTGCATCAAGGCTGAATTACTTTTATGAGGCTTCATATTCGTGCACTCCCCAACTCGTCAGGTGGCCGCCAGTGTTTGGTTCAGGTGAAAGAAACTCATGGTGAGTTTATCGTGAAGGCGCTGGTTGTTCATGCTAATTTAGTGATTATTTTCTTTTGACATAAGAATCGTAGGTGGAAGCTTTTACTTTTTCCGCGAGGATCGTAGTTAGTAGTATGATCAAGTTGGTTCTGAAGTGTTTTTGTTTGGAATTATTTCCTTCTTTTGCTGCTTTGAATCATCATTTTTCTAGATCTTAACTTGCGATAACGCATGATTTGGCAAAATTATATTTAAACTGATACTTTCTCCTGCAAAAAACTGGTGAGATTTTGTCATCTGTTTTGAAAATTTTGTCTGATTGTCTTGTTTGTTTTATATTCTTTCATTTTATGTTTGTTTGGTCTTTCTATATAAAATTCTATGAATACCGGTATTTGATCTTTTTTTCGTTATGATAATTGCTTTTTTTTTTTGGTTTTTTACTATCAGTAATTATTTACTGTCGCTTGCATGTCCTGCTTTAGCTTTTAGAACTTATTGGCAAAAAAAAAAAAAAAGGTACTATTTTCTGCACCTTACCACACCTGATCATGGACCTCGTGGACTTCTCCGAAACATGGAATGGACAGTCTCCTCACCACGTGTCTACGAGAATTCTGTTTTGATCCTAGCACAAGTCAGCCGTCCGATCAAATGTTGGATTTAAGTGTTTGGTCCACTCTATCCCCAATACCAAGCCATAATTCAACACGTAACCCTCCGTGACCCACCAGAAAGGTCAAAAAAACTTTAAATCCGACGGCCTTAAACCCGTCTTAAAATCCAGCTGTACACCTTGTATCGAGATAGAATCAATCTTCCTCTATTCTCTCAAATATCTAAACTTTTCATCAAAACAAAGCAAAGAAGGAAAGAAATTAACAATTCCCCTATTTAAAAGCCAAACCCCAAAGTCTCACCCTTTCCCAAAGGAAAAGGCAAAATAAAATTCCACCCCCATTTTCTACGCAATACTTTGCCAGATTCTATCCACTATCTTTCAAACCCGTCTCCGATCTTAGATCACTCCAAGGTTATGTTTGTAATTCTACATTTACAACGAAACCTTTTTTTTGGCTAAATTACTTTTCCAAAGCTCACTGCACTTGATTCTTTTTTTTTTTGGTTATTTTTAATAAAATTTTAAACATACTCTTTTTAAGATTGTGTTTTGGTATTTTTATTATGCGATGTGAATTCTTGTTAATCTTTTACAGGAACTGTGAGAATTCCAGTGCTATGAGAGGCCAAAGCAACGGTGGCGTAAGGGGATTCGCTTCGCCAGACAGAGTTGCGCACGATAAGAGAGGTGGACAACATAACAGTCACAGCCACCACCACCACAGAAACAACAATGATAACAACCACCACAATAACGACAAATCAGCGGCATCTTCGGAGACGGCTCACGATAGCAAAAAAGGAGGGTCGTCTTCCGGGAGCGGCGAGGTAGCTCCTCCCCCCATCGTCTGGCCGCCTAAATTCGTGATTGCTTTAACGAATAAAGAGAAGGAAGAAGATTTCATGGCTATTAAAGGATCTAAGCTGCCACAAAGACCCAAAAAACGAGCCAAGTTTATTCAACGTACCCTCAATGTAAGCCCCTCGTCGTACTCCTTTCCTGATTTTAATCTTAATTTTGTTGGAAAATCGTTATTATACGTAATTCTAAAATTGGCACGAATTGAATTTTTAACTTCTGGAGCAGACTTTGATTTGAAAGTCAAATTAATTTACTATTTGTTATATAGGATTGAAAATTTGAAATAGATTATATGGTACTTGTGAATTACGTGAAATAAATAAATGAATAATGGCTTATAATAATAATAATAATAATAATAATTTTATGTCCACCCTTTCTTCGCTACGAGAAGACAGAAAAAAAAATGTAGAAAAGCCGGGTGGAGTGTGATTGGCACTGAAACGTAATTGTAGACGTGTCAGTCAACTAGTGGATGAACACCTAATTAGTATGACCTAATTTTGTTAGGGACCCACTGGAATGCCTGTGACCCACATAATTTTTTTTTGCTTAATTATTAGTACATGTATAACTGCCTTTTGTGAGTTTTCATGATCTCTTTTATGTTTTTTTTTTTTTTTTTTGGGGATAATTGGCTCTTTATATTTTTGCAAATGATAAAACAACTGAAATAACTAAACCTTGTTAAATGTTAAGAGTATTGTTTTGAGATGTTTTATTCTCATTATGCCACTGAAAGAATTATTGCATTTCCCTTAATTTGTTGAAAATTTTTTGAAAATGTAACGAGGACAGCCTATTGACGAATGTTTTGAAAGAGACAAATGAACGGGGACAACGTCAAACGCAAAAAAAATAATAATAATAATAATAATAAAAATAAATAGCAGGAGACTCGAATTTAGAAGCGGAAGAAGTGGATGGTGCACGCTGTGACAGGTGTACGGCAATGATCTAATACACGAATCATAGAAATTTTTTTTTTTAATCAGGGAATAGCAACCGACAAAAGAAGGCGCCTTTTCTCAATGCATTATTGTCTTTGGGGGCTTTTATGCAATATGCTGCAATTTTAGGGGTTGCTTTTGCATAATTCCATTTTCAGTTATTTGCATTGTTAAGTCATGGCGGTGGTTGAATTATTGTCTTCCAGTATGGACCACATTGCCCAAAAAAAAAGAACACCACAAGCAATAAAATAATGATTATGCTTTGTCTTTTTGCTATTAATTTAACTTTTGGAAAGCATTTTTTTTTAATCCACAAATTTAATATTTATGCCTTTCGACTGCTAATTTTTGGAAACTTGATTTGCAGCTGGTAAGTCCAGGGGCATGGCTATGCGATTTAACCCTTGAGCGATATGAGGTCAGGGAGAAGAAGATCTCAAAGAAGGTATCAAATAATAAATTCTAACATCGATTCGATTTGTTTCGTTATTTTTTTTAGACTCTGAAGCTGAAATCTTTTGATCCGATGCAGAGACCAAGAGGTTTAAAGGCAATGGGAAATATGGAATCTGACTCTGAATAATAGAGAAAACAGTTTAGGGGATTGGTTTTGAGTATTGCAATATGAATGATGATGATGATAATATGTTCAGAGGCAGTTGGGTCTTTCTGTTGACGATGAGATTAGGGTTTAAACTGTGTAAATGATAGTCTTTTCATCTATGAGATGAATGAATGATTTAAATTAAGCCAAAATTTATGTGCTTGCTGCCTTCCTCTCAACTTCAACTTTTGGGTTTTAAGTAAATTTTCTATTTGACTGACTGGTAGACTCAGATGGAGGTGTTCATGAGTCTACTAATCTCATCATATATATGAAATAGCAAAAAAAAAAAAAAAAAGTGGTTGCATAGATTCGGTCCAATCTCATTAAGAATCGTTTTTCTGAAAAAAATATTAAAATATTAAAAATTATTATTATATTAATATTAATATTTTAAATTAAATTTAAATAAATATTTTATTTATAAAATAATAATTCTGATCAAATTGTTTTGAATTATAAAAATCTTTTAATAAACCGAACTTTTCTTGGGTTGGTTGGTCATTAATGTTGCTTAGAAGCTTAGAACTCGTGCTCGTTCAGAAATACAAGTTTCTTAATCCCCTCGTTACCAAATTAAGGAAAAACACGTTTTTTAAGAACTCACGCCATTTACCCAGACTACAGTAATTCTGCCTCTTGTGGAATTCTCAAGGAATTTAGTGGTTAGAAGAAACAAAAGGAGTAAGAGGACAAAATATTAGAAACAAAAAAAGGAAAATTACCATCTTTTCTTTCGCCACTTGACTTGTGATGAGTCGCGAGCAGGGACGTTACGAATACGATACGAATAAATGCTTTAAAGCCAAAAAAGAGAAAAGATATTAAGTTGAGTTCACGTGACCTCCATCTACTCTCAAGTTAAATAAGATTTATAAAAAAAAAAAAGACTTTCAAAGCAAATGAAATTCCTCGGCGGAGAATTCCACGGACGGTATTTATTAGTTTCCCAAAGACTCGCGATTTCTTTCATTTTGGCAAAACTTGACAACTTTGGTTTACTCGCACGTTTGATACGCCTGCTTGCTTGATTGGTTCTAATCAAATTTTATAGATAATGGAATCTTTTTTTATTTAGCTAATTAAAGAAAATTAACTGTTTTGGAAATTGACATAATAAGCATTAAATGGAAAAGAAGTCGAAGTTAGGTTGAGCCGTCAAACAAGCCAGGCGAGGTCCATAGATCAAAAAGAGGGTTGATTCTAATTATTGTTACGTGGACAAAATTCATATATGATAAGTATTAAAATTATTGAATCTTAAATCATATATTCAGCACTTTATTGATTTTAGGTCGATGTAAGTATTGATTAAACATTTTTTTATTACCATTTCAAATAATTTTTTTTACATTTAATATATTACTTTTAAATAATTTAAAAAAATAATGCATTAGTTATTACGCTAATCAGTATGGTTAAAATTTGATAAACATTCTCTATGATTTTATTCTATTGGATTGTTATTCTTTTTTTTTTCCTTCATTGCTCCTTTAATATTTGTTAATTTAAATATCTAAATGGGTTCCAAAATACCAACTGTGATGTCTCTCTAACCTTCTTCTACCTTCTGCCGGTCCATTAATCTTTTCCTCCAAAAAAAAAAAAAAAGAAAACACAAACAATTTGGGTATATCTACCGGACCAAGAAGACATCTAAGCTTCAATGTGAATCAAGTTTCTTTGCTAATCTTGTGGTTTTGGAAATTGGCCTTACAGTATGAATGAAAGAAATAATATAAAAAAAAATTGAAAATGCAGATAATATTTCAACAATTCAACGTCCTTGTCTTTATCAGTATTTTTTTACTATTAAGAGTATAGACCCCTCCCATCTCCCAACAAAATCAAAACGAGAAGCTGGCAATCAATGATTCGACAATGAAAGCTTGTCCCCACGCCACGCCACGCCACGACATCGACATTCTTCACCTTCTAAGTACCCAAAATAGTGCCCAATTCTTCGAGAGTTTCGCCGGAAACTTGACCCTTTTCTTCCATAAAATAATAAGAAAAAAATACCCAAAAAAAAAAAAAACCCTCAAAATTCAAAACTTCAATGACAGTATTATTTGAATAATGCGGCGCAGCTTACAGCTTTCAAAACAGGACAAGCAATTCTATTCTGACCAAACTAGGAGATTGACATCTAGCTCACATAACAGAGTTTATCTACTGGGTGACTTCATACTAGTTCATGAATTGGCAAACCACCAATTAAATACTTGCTACATCATTAATTGATTTGATTAAAATAACTCAAAACAGAAGATAAGGCCCGTATTATAATATCTAAGTAAGCATAATTCATTGGTGGAAAAAAAGAAAAAAACTGAAAACAGAATGAGCTCTTCTTTCACTGTCAGTGGAGAATAAGAATAATGCTCCGTATTCAAGAATGCAATAAAAATGGTGACGGATTAATTATTTATCATTGACTTCAAAATTCCGATTAACCCAGCATCTGAAAATTTTCCAATTTACTTGAATTATATGATCTGTCCATAAAACTAAACAAGACCCACCAACCAACATGGACTTTTTTTTTTAATATGAAATGATATTTAACAAATTAAATTTTAAATCTCGATATTTATAAATTTTTTAAATTTTAATCTCTTATTTTAAAGAAAAGAATATTCAAGAACTTAAAGCACCTATGATAATTGTGAAAGAATATTAGCATTTCTGTAGACAACCAGAATCATTAGTTGTCAAAGGGAGTATAAAAATTGAAATCCGCGAGTGCGCATCCACCAAGCAAAGCTTCCGTGACTTGGAAGTTGGCACCAACAAAGAAAAGGGAAAAACCAAAAATAATAAAGAACTGAAAAATAGAGGGAAGGCTGTTGCTGATGCTGCTAAAGCAATCAGGGAATGGGTTATTTTACAGTTCTGAAGAACTTTATTTTTAACATATTATAAAAAAAGGGGGGGGTGTGGGAAGGGAGGGAGGCCCCATTAATTACGTGGAAAGAATAGAGGATATTTTTTCCATGAGCACATGGACGTGAGTGGTGGCCACTGCTTTGCTTACCATTATTGCAGTATTTGCTTACAAAATGGTACGATTGGCTTTGAGGTCAGGGAATCAAAGGGTAAATTTGTATTTAAAGGCCAATGGAACTTCAGAGCAAAGCAAGACCAAACAGTTGAACCGGGTGAGTCCAATGTTATTGATTATTGTGAGAGAATATGATGTTACTATCGTTTGGCCACAGAGAAAACGCGAGAAAATTCGCAATGAACAAGAATATAAACACACTGCAAAGGCAGAAAACTAAGAAACAAATGAAATATATATTATCATAAAATAAAAGATCTTTCATAAACTAATAACAGTGATATCAATCCATAATAATACTGAAACAAATAAGTCCAAACATCATCCACCATCAATAATCTGTGCATCTCATAACATAGCTACCTCTCTCTCGACTCTCAAATAAATATATATATATATATATGGTCGCTCCTAGATAAACTATAACTGCTACTAAAATTCCACACCAAATTCAAAACCCAAAAGAAGGTTATCCATATAAATGAAAAATCAAGCACCCTTTCTAAACCGCCGACCACAAGGAGACGCAACATCCTTTCAGATCCTGAGAGTAGAGCCGAAAAGCAGAGCCATGACGGCGGCAACGAAAACAGAGACGAATGAGGGAGAGATCGACCCCGTTCCTGAGGTGGGACTTGGAGCTGGGGCTTCAGCAGCGATGGCTGCACCCACGAGAGCGCAGACAGCGACGAGAGCAAGCATCAGAGAAACGCTGGAGAGACCCATTGTGGCTGAACTTCTTGAGCGTTGTTAAAAGATCGAGAAAATGCGTGAGTGTTTATTGGAGGTGGGATAGGTGGGGTTTAATAAGTAGAGATGGAGACAGAGAGAGAGAAACAGGGGAATGTCGGGCAGCTGCCCGGATTTCAAGCCTAGAGATTGATATATGGTAACATAGCTTAATTACAGCCGGTACTCTTAGCGGGCACCGTTTTCAAAGGGTTTATTTAATTATATTTATTACATTTTACGCGTGTAAATGTTTTATTACCCCCCGATAATTTTTTTTTTGATTATGACAAGGTGCGTGCGCGTGACGATCGAGAACGCAGCGGTTTTAGACGCAGTTAATGTTTCTTGATCTCCTCTTCTCCCAGATTCATCCTTGATCAATGGGATTTAGAATTTGATTCTTAGCCTTTCCAAGGTAAGTAGTGCCAATAGTGAGCTATGGACCGTTTTATCTACTCGCGCACACACTGGCTATTGAAGAAAGGTAATGATACAGATCGAGGTATAGTATGTGTCCGTGTTAAACACGCGCAGAAGATTTCGGTAGCTAGTTCATACAACAGAAGAGACGAGAGACTGATGGGCCGCAATTGAGGATACAATCACGGTGATTCCGTCGGGAAACCACCGAAAAGATGCGGATTCATTTCGGCGCCCTCAAAACATCACATGGTAGACCCGGAGGTTGGGCCAACCGGGCGAGAACACGTGGAGGGCCCAAGGCTACACGTTTTTTAAGAATTCCAAGCAAAGGAAGAAAGTAGGACAGGTGTACCGTACACTATTGCAGTATCTGAACTGTTTTTTTTCTTTTTTAACCCTTCCATGCACGCACTTTTATTCTATTTTTCATAATTAAAAAAAAATGACACATCAATAATTACGTCATTTACAAAAAAAATAAAAATAAAAAACTAAAACTCAATATTTATATAAATGTAAGTTAAAAAATAATATTATATAATTTATTTTTTATTTTATTTAAAAAAATGATCATTTCAAATGACAACTTCATTAAAAAAGTTATTTGTAATGACGATTTCAATTAAAAAATAATTATTACAAATGACGACTTTCGTACCATTTTATTTTAAGCGAAATGAACGGATAATGATTAATGAAGCATTTACATAAGTTGAAAACTTAAATGCAATAAAACATGCAAAATAATTCTTAGATTTTGTCGTTTGTTAAGATCAAATGCCTGAGATTTGTATTATACAATGGATTGACTCTAAATGCAATTTTTTTTTTTTGTTCTTTTAATCAGATTTATGTAAGTAAATTATATTTCAGTAAACTATAGCTTAGGACATTCATCACTCAGGAAGTTAGAAGCCCAAAACCTTTGGTGCTATCTGTAATAAAGGCTCCAAAGCGCTGGGTGCAAATTTTCTAGCGAAAAGAAAACAAACGGAAGACGGCTGATCGTTGTACCGACACTTACGACCTTCAAAGATTCCCCTGAAGAACTGTTCTGTAATGTCTGCACTACCAAATGTAGCCGGATGAGGCCCGCCCCTCGACCAATCAACCCATGTGATGCTTCTATTCGCTAAGAGATTCGGTGCTTGGATTGTTAACATGGTTGGGAAGTAATGCTCGTCGACGTAACATGCTGGTCGGCAGAACTGTTCAAACTGCGGGTAGTATGTAATATCTTCCACTATGTTGACTGCAAGCTTTCGGTTAACTTCAAACCACTGGGACCCCTTACGCCACTGGGTGACATTCACCTCGGGAGCCATGTTCTCATTGTAACGTCCTCTACCGAATGGCCCGGGGTCATCGAATGCACCAATGAAGCTGTATTTGGATTTCTTTATGTAGTGGTAGATGACACTGAAATTGTACAGAGGTATGCAAGATTCAGAGAGGAGGATAAACCATTCGTTGGATATGTCGAGCAAGGCGTTTGCAAGGAGCCGTCTCTCAGCATCACACATACTCATCCTACCCCACTCAGAGACCTGTAGAGGAAAGCAAATACTGAAATCAGGAACTCTCGACCCCCAAAAGAGGAGCCAAAAAAAGGGCTGTTTATTAAAAAATATGACTGATGGGAATTACACACAAAAAAAAAAAAAAAAAACAGCAACCACAACAAAGTACTTGGGTGTAACTGAAAGAGAGATGTTTAGTGCAACCACATAAGAGCTAACATAAAGATGACAATCCCTAGGAGGAGGAGAAGTTTGCCCCCTTAGGCTTTAACCCTCAAATACAACAGCCAACATTTTATTTAGTAATTATAGGTCTGGATATCTGGGAGCTATCTCAACCCTGACTTATCATCGTCTGATTCCAAAAAAGTTCAAGAAGAAAAAGACAAAGTTCCAAACTTTTCCGGTAAGAATTGAACCCCATGTTATTCGGACTTGGGTATGAGTGTTGAATAGTGTATCTGTCTCATACAAGCATGTTCAATTATTTTAAGTTTTTCATATATTTGGAGGATCATATCCCCATTTTTATGTCTGGAAATGTGTTGGATATGAGTGTTGGAAATGATGACTTCATGAAATATGAAGAGTCGAAAGAATATAGAACCATTCAAAATGATGCACCGCGAAGCCCACTACAGGAGTAAGCACTAATTTTCATATCTCTCCTTAGTCTGTATTCTACCCAGCAGAATTCCAGTTCAAGAAAATAAGTAAATTATCAGATTCTTCCATCTTCCTACGGAAACCCAAACAAATAATCACCATTTTCACATCTAGTTCCACATAAGGACCGTGATTTTAAAGCCAAGCATATAAATCTATCAAAATCTATTCAGGGAAATTCAAATCACAATAAACTGTCATCTCCTACAAGTCATAGCTAGCGCATTATAGCTATCTGTTCCCAAAGCAAACCGTTGGTTGACTAGAAGCGCCTATTCCCCACACTCACTACTTGAAAGCCCTCTAAACCATACAGCTTTTATGTCACTCTGACATGATTAGTTCAGAATTGACTTGGTCTCCAGTTTCAACAAGCACCAATGATATGATGTGCTATAGTATGTCTTGAACGTGTATTGCAGTTTGAAGCACAAAGCAAACGCACAGCAGATCTCAAAGCGCAAGCTCAGTCCAGGTTAATGATCTCACATATTGAAGGTAATGACACGTACAGTTCGAACAAACAAATATATCTCATGCCATTTCCTATATTTGTTTATCAAAGTGATATATTATTGTGAGTTTATGACCATAATTTTGCGCGTCTGCAATGAATCACTGGTGTGCCTGTATGTATGTGAGAATAACCCTTCTTTCACAAAGAGGTTATAAATGACAGACAAAATCAGAACCATCTAGCTAATCAAAACTGGAATTTAAGTAGATAGAAAAGGAAAGGCACGAACTAACAATTTTTCCTTTTTAAAGAATGAGATAAAGAGTGGAAGGCCAGAAGGTAGCCGTTCTAAGTCTAACCTTCAAAACCAAATTTCTGAATGTAATTTATGTAACCATGCTAACCTGTCCAACAGTTAAGAATACCCAGATAACAAAATTTTAGAAAACATCCAAGCATGCTATTATCACTTGAGCATAGGGGCTTACATAAGAGCAGTTCTAAAATGAATAAGAGAAACAAGGAAGCTAACTCATCATTACATACATAAGCAAGTAAAAATACACACAAACAAATGAAAAGTAATATTAAATGAATGGACGTTTGGGTAGCATACCTGACTTGGAATTTGTCTTCTGTAAAAAACTGAAGAAGGAGGAAACTGGGCCTTGAAGGATGGCAGTGAATGAATATAGACAGAATAAAGCCCTTCATGCCCCGTGAAAAACCTCTCCCAAAGAGGAGAAAGTGGCAATGGCCCCTTCGTCAAGAACATAAAAGCAATCTTCGGAAGTCTATTGAATGGATACTTCTTTATTCGTGGCACGAAAGATGCCCTCCATAATAACTCTTTATCACTCATTGAATGAAGCAAATTCGATGGAGGTTTAATCCAATGATCCAAACTATTTCGTTCTTCATCACACGGCACAAAATTAGACTTAACTGTATTTACCGCGCTATAAATTCCAAAACGCCGGATTGTATATATGCTAACAATAGAAAAGGCAATACAGAGAGCAAGAAACAACCCGAATAACTGAAGTACCCTCAACGGCAGAGTCTTAGATTGGCTTGTCCTAGTTTTAACCACCGGATCCTTGCCTTCCTCTAATGACCCACCCGACCCAACTCTTGTTTGCATCTTTCAAGACAACTCCAAAACCAGAATTCAAATTCTGGGTCAGAACCAGAAACCCCCTTCCTTTTTTCTTCTTTTTTTTTTCCAGTCAAAAGCAGTAAACTAAAAGCTCTTGCATCTTAGATCACAAACAATTAATTCAGTATAAATTTCAAATATCGGGGTTTTTAATATCTAACTAAATTCAAAAACTACAGCCTTTCTTAGCAATAGAAACGATAACAGAATTACAGATCTAAAGCTGACAAGTTATACCACATGGCCAAAAAAAAAATATCACTCAAAACTATCATAGCGTGAAAATCAAGAGTTTAAAGCAAAAGGGTAATGGATAAACAGTGTTCTCATCAAGAACCTAAGCCGAGATCAAGGTAGAGAACTAATCTGATGGAAATCTTTCCCTAAAAAACAGAAAAAAGAAGATAGTGAAAATCCGTGTAAAGTAATTGGGTGCGTATAGGAACAGAGACAAAGAGGATTGTTTTTAATCTAATAGGTGCTTGAATGGCGGCCAGATTAGTATTAAAGGTCAATATTGAAGAACAATAAATGACGTCAGGCAGCGGAAGACAGAAAAGTATGGTTAAGGCAAAAAAGGAAAGAGATATGGAGAAGGTCGGTTAGTCTACAAGTACGGAAGAAAAACGATATTAGTAACAGATGAAATGAATAATTGGATTTGCATTTAGATTTGGATTTTGTAGTTTTAAGAGCCTGATTAGTGAAATCCAAGGTTT
>JAQSVH010000010.1:3812181-3824863 GCA_029448705.1 Adansonia digitata
ATGAAATGAATAATTGGATTTGCATTTAGATTTGGATTTTGTAGTTTTAAGAGCCTGATTAGTGAAATCCAAGGTTTGCTAGTTTTCTTCGCTCAGGAAAGGAAGAAAGGCCAGGGTACCAGGCGTGTGAAGATTTTATTTGTTGGGCTTTCGAGACTCGGCGTTGGCGTGTTGGCTGCCAGTGCCATGCCATAGACGGTATTAAAAAATGAAATGATCACGTTTAAAATTTGTGCATTTGGGGCAACCTTAGTCAATTGAAAAGATTGTCTTGTCCTATAGAGTTAAAAATGATTTTTTTTTTAAATTTTGTGAGTTTAATAAATTTTAATATAACTTAAGATAATGTTTATTATATTTTTAATATCATCATGAAAATTTAATTATCAAAATAATTTTATTATTACAATAATGTCATGGTTTATAATCACTTAGTTTGATTAATGATTATTAACTTTTAAAAATTAAATATCATTGTGTTTTTTATTAACCAAAAATAAAAGATTATATTCAAAAGTACCAAAATAGTCATTCTTATTAAAACAATTATAGAAGTTAATGATTTCGATATTGTTCAAAATTAATAATTTGTAAAATAATAGTATTATTTTATTTACTTTATGTAATATATTTAATAAATAAACTAATATTTATAAATTTAATGATTTATCCAAAAAAACATTTGAATTAGAAAAAAAAATTGTATATATTCAAATCATAAAAGAAGGATAACAACAAGATTATTTATATGCAATACGAATTTTAAAAATAATAGAACATTTTACTTCTGAATTTGGTAAAATGGATATTGGTTTGAAAATACAAAAAATTATAATATAAAATAAATATAATTTTGAGAGGAAACTATATTTAATTTTACATATCACAAAACCATAGTGATAAAAATTTCTCATCTTTTTAGATGAGAATTAAATCACCCCTTAAGACAATAATCTGATCAATTTTTATGATCCAAGATCATTACCACATAAGATTATTAAGAACTTACCAAGCATAATGATTCTTTTCTGCATGCTAAATCACCATGATTTTTGAAATAATTACCCCCTACCAAACACGACCATATCATTCCCCCAAGGGCTGGAAGAACATTGAGTGTATCCGAGCAATAGTAGTTCCACTAAATAAACGTGAACTGAAATGAAGTCTCCAGATAAAATTTCCTGACAACACTGCAAAATGGCCCACTTCAGCCTCACCAAAACGAGTTCTAACTCTTTAATTTCAAGAGCAATAATCACAAAGTTTTTCCAGGTCTGAAAACAAGGTAATTAAAATATTTCATTTTAAGTAAAACCACAACAAAGAGCTACTGCGTGCATCTTGTGTAATTATCTTCATAATTCAAATAAATAAATAAAGAAAGAAAGAAAAACACAAAGGCACAAACATAATGCGATTCACTAATCGGTATAAAACCATTGCGAACTGTGTCTATTAACAAACCTCAAACCCAACATTTCAAGTTAAACCACCCTGGATATAGCTTCAAAGCCTAATTGTAATCCAGTCACAAGTTTCTATCTTCATTCAGAATGAACTCAACTGTCAGTTTTATTTACCAAAACATGTGGCAGCAGGAGATTCGTATTACTCTACTTCTCCACATCAAAAGTAGAGCGGAGGTTTGATATCATCACCGGGCACTCTCCCTTCTCGTCATATTCGGCAAAATCGCCTCCAGACAAGTCAACACCTTCAAATTTAATCCCTTGCAGCTAAATAAAAACAAAGTACGGTAAGTTGACATGAAAAATATATACATGGGAATGGCAATTAGTAACTTTGTAAATGTTGAAATTACAGTTAAAGTTATTATACAAATGGGTGGGGAAAAAAAATCAAACTAGGTGCTTCTGAATAAGGAATTACGTCAAATGAAATATAGCAAACATCAGGATATGCATAATGCTATATATCAATTACTCCTTAATTATCTTTTAAGTGTCTATGACATTTTTTTTTTTTTGGTCTTTAAAATGTGTTGCTATGATTGGAACTGGAAAATTGAAAAATAACTAAATGTATATCCCAATGCCCTTGCTATAATAAGCTATGTTCACAATTTCTACTACCTAATAAAAAGAGCGTCTCAGGTGGAGGATGAAGAACAAAGACTTACTGATTCAATCTTCCACCCACCACCGAACACATAACCCACAGGCTCAAAACCCCTGCAATCAAAGAGCATTAAAGGTGCATATTTCCCTGCTTCACTGTGTTCCTGGGTCAGTGGTTGTCCTCGGCCTGGGATCATTGTTACAGTTCCTTCCCTCATGCAAAACTTGCACTAGAGAAAGGAAGAAAATTCATATGGCACCACTATACCATTAATAACTGGACGTAAATAGCTAGATGGATAAAAGTGAAGAGACCAAAGTAGAGTAAACTGAAGTTATGCAATCGAAGTAACTACAAGTAATGTGTCATAGAAAAATGCAGAAGTTCAATTATATTCTCGTTAAACACAGAATCTCGACATCAGTCTACTTTAAGGCATCAGGTATAAGACTACTGCTCTCTAGAAAAATAATAGGGTTCTCAAAGCGCAAAGCTTATTCAACCCTAAGCTCAGAAAGAATGGATCAAAGAAAACCTCAATCGACGTAACAGCATGTGAACAGAAAAGAGCCACATGGATTTACAACTAGATTTTAGAATCATGTCATGCTTCTTTTTTATCATTCAATATATGATACGGAAGAATATTATGCATCTTGAGACCAGGAATAAGATTGCTTAAATATTTGCTCATAATATCTAATAATACTTATTTATGGATTTCCTTTTTGAGTTCAAACACACACACACATATTCTGAAAGACAAAATCTGAGGACGCTAAACTAGAAGTATCTCCCAGCTTCAAAAATAAGAAGGAGAATAAAATAAACTAAAACTAGTATCACCATTACCATGTGCAGCCCAGGTGAAAGGCTAGGTTCAACTTGAATGAGCATTTGATAAGAAATTGACTAATTCTAAGTAAGAATGTTACATATAAGGAGTAGAATTTGTTTCTCTCGTCCCTTATGTGCTCTCAGCACAGCAAACAAACATAAATTCCGATGATCGTAATAAATTTTCAGTTCAAATCGATTCATTTTACTGACAATACAAAGGTACAAGATTACCTTCTGAACGAGGTTGGTGGTTCCCTTGGCCAGTGGAAGAGGAACGATGTCATCCAAGCTCACACATGTTTCCCTCTGACTCAACTCTCCACACCTCTCACATTTCAGCTGTAACGCCAAATATGCAATAAATCAAAATATTTCAAACATTTGTGAAATAAAAAAGGATATGATTATTGATTGAAGGAGAATAAGGAAATTTAAGTTAAATTTATTAAAATGAAATCAGATCTGAATACTTAAGCGGAAAAAGTATTGCAACAAAACTATGAAAGGAGTCAAAGAAACATTATAAACATGGCCATCCACAAATGATAGAAGAAAAATCCATAACCATATAGCAACAAAAGTATAACGATAAACAGATTCCGAAATAGCAAAAAGGAAATGGAAGCAATTTTTTAAGAAAAAATTAGAAGCATAAAAAGAGAGAAGAACAAATAAATGGATGTGGAAAGTCAATGTACGTACATTGCAGTTGTGAAAAAATGAAGCAAAATGAAGAGCTAAACCAAATTCAACAGAAATTACGAATCGGCAAACATAGTAACAATAAGCATTTATTTTAAAACAAACAAAAAAAAGTACATGCTAAAAATTCAGAAAAAGAAAAGAACAAGCAAGGTCAATAAAAACAAAATGAAGAAGAGATTTCAACTGATAATCTCACATTTGAAGGGAAAGAAGGATTCAAACGGAGGGGATTCAAGCAACAATAAGAATAATAAAATCTGAGTTTAAAGAAGAAAGAAAAAACGACGCAATCCAAAAGCAGAGAGACCTTGAAGAGATAGGAGAAAGAAGGATCGTCACAGCCGCCCTGTGGCTGGAGGTTGGTTAGGTTTTCGAGGTCGGCAGCGATCTTCAGCATGTACTTCACCATTTTCGCTTTGATGAGCAGCGTCAAACTCTGATCTCCCCGTGCACTGGATGGAAATGGGATTTGTACTAGAAGAGAATTTGGATAGAGCTCAGGCTAATCTGTTTTTTGTTTGAGACTTCTAGAATCTAATTCGGTCTCCAACGTGGCCAAGATTAACAACTAAATAGGCGCCACGTGGAACAAAAATAATATATTAAACAATTTACCAGTATAGTTTTCATCATAGTCGTACAATCCCTTTGATTTGAAATAAATAAACAGTATAACAAAAAATTGTTTACTTACTTTAATGTTTTACGTTTTCTCATTTTTCCCTTTTTTTGTTTCTTTTTAACTTGCATTTGACCGATATTTTGTCTTTGCTTTGCCATTATATAATTTCATATTAAATAACATTTATATTTAATTTAAATTTCATATAGTATAGATATTTAAATAACGTATAGTTAGATTTTATACATTTTCATCTTTTATTTTATATAAATTATAATTTAATTGAGATTTTTATGACATTTTATCAATTAATTTGGTCTTATTTATTTCAATACTTTTATCATTTTATTAAAAATATAAATTTTAGCAAAATGTTTTATATTTAAAATATATGTTAATTACATTTTTCTCCTTCATTGACATGACATTCTGACCCGATCTTTTAACAGCTAGACTGTTAAGTACATGCATATAGTCTTTCGATAGAATAAAAAAAAGAAACAGTAATAAATTTGAAATTAATTCCTTCATTTTAGTTTTATATGTCACCTGCAGTGGCTTTTGGACGACAATATTGTTATACCCCAATCGAAGAGGGCCATCGCTTAATCGTTCAGAAACACCAGCGACACGGTTGACCAGACTTGAGGGACCTAGTCAACCAAGAAATCACTCGTCTAACTTGTTACATGGATCGTTTAAACATTGACACTTATTTGAAATTGTTCGAGAGAGATTATTAAGCAATCTACTTTAAATAATGACATTTATCTAAAATCACCTAATAAGGACTATCATACATTTCCTAACAAATGTCGCATTGCCTAATACGACCACTGCACTGAAGGATAAGTAGGTTGGCAGTTATGCTAGCTGGAACAGACAAGAGCTAGGTCACGTGAGCTTCACATGTGCACTTAGGTATAAAAAGAGGCCCGGAAATTCCAAGCAAGCATCTTCACCACCAAGCTTCTCCTTGTGTTCTTTTTTTTTTTCTTCCTTATCCTAGAATACTTAACTGACTAAAGCATCAGAATACGTTCGGAGTCACAACTCTAACACCCCTTTGACTTGTTCTTGTGCTATAGGCCTTGCACAATGACCATCACCTCCAACCATCCCAGATAGTATCATATCAACTGTTGGCATGCATACACGGTAGCATTAGCTTTTCACTGTTTCTTCTTCGATGGTGATCCTTTGAGTTTGAGCATTGGTTTATTATTCTTCATTGACGCGAACTTGAATTTTTGACTTCAGGATCCAAAAACAAGCAAGTGGTGGCTAAGATTTGGGGATGATGTTAATGCTGGATATTGGCCTGCGGGAGGCCTCATGTTATATCCGAAACGCAGTTCAACATTGGTCGAATGGCGAGGAGTTTCCAATTATAGCCCAAAAGCGACGAAAACTCCTCCAAACCCAGACAGCCATAGGAAATGAAGATTTTCAGAAGCTCTATTAGGTAAACGCATGTTTCATTGCTTCTATCATTTAGCAAACACAATTGCTTAGCATTATAGTTTTATTATCATTATTTGTGTCTTCAAAATGAGATCACAACAGAAACCAGCAAATGCACTAGAGACGAGGAAATCACAAAAAGAAGCTGTCAGATAGCTATTTATAAAGTAAATATTCAGAAGCTATCTTTCCCATTAAAAGGGTCTTGAATCTGCCTAAAATGAGTTCATAACAAAGTATTGAAGAGACAACAGATTCACGTTACATTGCCTTGTAATATTTCGAATAACCTATAACCAGACTCATAAAATAGAAAATTTAGTAGGGAAAGGTTACAGAATCATTACCAAAAAGTACAGAGAGAATTACCAAGCACTACACCCCAGCTAGGTGAGTCTCGAATCATTTACCAGTAGTACTTTGTTCGATATAAACAAGCTAAACTGCATCATATTGTTTTCTCTCTTTTTGTATAGATTGGAAGATACGAGCTGCTGATTCAGTAGCTGATCTCGGATTATGAGGAACAACTTTTATCACTCTCGTACTCTGGTTGGTTTCATGAGGCTGAGAGGCTACATCTGGAACAGTTGAAGTCGTAGGGAAAAGTGGAAGTGCATCTTTTGCTTCAGCAGCACTACTGACCACACCTCTCTGCCCTCTCTCACCAGGACTACTTGCTGTACTGCCCTGTAGCTCAGTGTCTTTAGATGCCTGGAACTTCATGACATGAGAAACAGCACCATTCTTCCCGCTGGGCAAATTACATGAACTTTGATGTTGCATGTTAAAGTTAGCTCCACCTCCAGATAACTGGCCAATTTGGGCATGGGAACCAGGTTCAGCAAATTGGTTCACTTGTTCCACAGCAGAACCTGAGTATGTTGGGTTCATGACTGGCATCCCAAAAGGTGGAAAGTAAGGGTGAACAACTGGAGGGGAGCCAGGTAGAACCCCGATTCCTTGATGAGGAGCAGGAACCATGTAAGGTGAAGTCATAAAGTTGCCAGTCATTGGAGTTTGTCCAAAAGGACCACATCCTCCACAAACAGATCCCATGAATCCAGCTCCAGGATAGGGCTTGTATATCAGTCCTTCAGAAGGGGACATGACAGGAACCAGCCATTGGTGCCCAGGAACCTGATGGAAACACCAAGGATTAATTTTGTTATCACCGTTAACTGGTGCAGGTGGTGGATTTCCGAGGAAAGGCCCATAATTTGAAGGCTGACTAGCATTTTTCACTGAAGAGAGGGATGTCCTACCAACCGCATTTTCTGCTGAACACTCCATTTTATGACTTGGCTTCTCAGATTCATCTTTGCGCTTAGCGTGTGGCAGCGGTGTTATAGTAAACTCTGGTAGAAGCTTCTTTGCAGGAGAGCCTTCGAAAGAAGGTTTGCTCAGGTATGCTGTATCCTCAAGCAAAAGATGCGGGGATCCAGCAATTAGTCTCTGAACCTGTTTCAACCAAAGCATTCAGCAATTTGACAGTATATACATGTGTTTGTGTTTGTGTGCGTGTGCGTCTATCGATATGAGAACCAGTAGAAAGTACCACACAGGGTCAAGGACCACCTTACCTTAATCAGTCTATGCAACTCAAACACTTGTACTGCAAATACTCTTTGCTGACTGTAGAGAGTAACAGAAGGTGATCAAGAAAATATTGCAGAGGTCATAATATTACAGTTTTAACACGCATAATCACTGGCAGGTGAATGGGGAATATCAACTGGATGGCATCATTTTGAAAAGATTAATATACACACACGCACATAAGATGCTTCGTATGAGGGCAAACTGACTAAAGTGGTTAACAAGAGTTGAAATCTATGATTCTCCTCAAATCCTCGTTCTCCGCTTTAGGGAAGGGTGGTTTCTGACTCTTTAACGACAGAAACCTCCTTCAGTTTCATTGAGGGGTGAAACCTCTTCCTAGCTCTATAATGGCATCGCTATTGAAAACATACCTTATGAACTTCATAGCATTTAGGATGCTAAAGCAGAATCCAACAAACAGAGGAAGGCAATATCATGAAACAAATATGGTAGCATTACATCAGAGAAAACAATGAAATAATTAATCTAAAAGCTAGCAATAAAGGCAATTATGAAATTCTTGTAATGTCATCATTGAAGCAGGCCAAATGCAGAACATTTAGCTTCAGTACAATAAAATTAAAGCTAAAATGACACGTATTTGTTGCAAATAGAATATTTTCAACTTAAGAAGTACGTACACAAACAGATATTTTCTAGTATATAGATAATGCACCAAAATGAGAAAGCGTACAAGTAGAAGCTGTACATAGGACGGAACCATTAAACTAAATTGTAATATTAAGTTCTGCTAATAGATCCCAATTCCACATAAATCTTCACCACAGAACCAAGAAACCATGCTAGATAACATTCCTTTCGCCATAATATCCATCACCAACTTTTAAATTTTCAAACATTCCCCGGTTCACCACCTCTGAGACCCACCTAACATTGGCCCCAAGTATAAACTGTGCTGCTTGTTCTCCATCTCCAAGCCCTCGATTGCCAAGGAAGCAAAAATTCTCAGGATCAAAAAGGGAAGAAAGCAGCACCAAACCGAGACAGTAATAAATCCCAAATGCAGATGAGCAGACAATGAATAATAGGAGTTCCGCTGTCTCGGATGATGCCTTGCACAAATTAGGATAGCCCTCTCCCTGCTGGAAGATGATCCACGGTTAATATGTTATCGAGGGCCTCTGACACAAAAATGCCACTTTGGGAGGAATCCCAGTAATCCAGATCATAAATTCTCCCCCTCCATCAAAGCTATATATGGTAGTCTCCACAAGATAGCATTTATGCTAATTCCTACTACTAGTTATCCAAACTGCATTCAACAAACTACAGGCAATTTTAACTTGTGACAACAACCAGAAAGGGCCTTAGTCAATGTCCAATTGTAGTGTCAACCTAGAGGAAATATTTAAAACTCATAAAGTGTATAAAGTAATCAGTAATCACCTATTATTATTGTTTTTTTTAATTCAAAAAGACAAAAACATGCACACACAACAAATAAATAAATGAGGGGGAAGCATCACTCTACATTTTCATAATCAATAAAATGCAGTGCTTTTATCCATACTAAATAACAGCCCTGGACTAAAAAGTTACAGCTTCAAACAGTAATAAGAGAGAATATACTCAAGAAATAAATAGAACAACCCTCAGAACATATAAATCACATTCAAACTAATAGTAATATATAATTCAATCATATTTCAATTAACATATAACATGGACCATTTCATAATTGTCATATTTGCATCTATCAGTCTATAAAATTCTTTTCAATGTCCCAAGAGCACTGAATCCTAAAGTGACCAATCTCAGGAGTTCTACCTGCATGTCAAATATTGGGACAAGAATTTCACCATTGGTACAGGCAATGTACACTGAATCATCTAATATAGACTAGATTTCATGTTTCACCCCTCCTCCTAAAGGACCTAGAAAGTTTCTCAGTAAGAGAATGCTTAACTTTTTCCATCCTCTCATTCACAAAAGCATAAAGCTTGGAGAGTTGTGCTATTATATTTAAAGGTACATAAATCAAAGACTCATACTTAATAACAAACACTTACTTGACAATTAACCTTCTTGCTTTCCAGAAATGCTTCTGACCTATTATTCCCACCACATCATCGGGAGAGACATCCACACCTGATATAGAATCCACCATGGAGGTCTCAGAGACATCATCACTTTTATCTCCATTTGCCCACTGTAGTGAGCCATCTGCCTTGTCTCCGTGGCTTTCACTGTCATTATTAGTTTCATCAGGAAAGCTGTGATTCCCCTCTGAATAAGACATGCTACTCTGCCGGGGAAGAACTTCCTCACCAATATCTCTCATCAAATCAGCGCTATCAATACATCCATTACCAGCTGGTTCTCTGCCAGCTCTGAAATCTTGTAGTGAACAAGCATCATTTTCACGTGATCTGCTCAGTATAGATGCAGGACGCTCTCCACAATCTTCATCAGGAGACGCATTGGCTTCTTCAACATGTCCATCAATCTTTTCCCTTGTTGATAAGTCTGCAGAAGTTTTTACGAATGGCTCTCTGCTTGAGCACAATTTTGAGTTCTCTTCATTCTGGTCTCTAACCTCTTTTCTTAAATTGACACCGGAAGAGCTACTCCGACTCGGATCCTTATCACGAACATTTTGGAGCTTCATTTGATGGCCAGAATAAGTTCGGGTCAAGGGAGTGAGTTTTTCCCCATTATGCTGTTGACCTGTCTTAGTTTTATTATGTTGTTGACCTGTCTCTGGGTTCACAAATACAGGAACCATGAAATCATCTTCATCTCTGACCTTCTTTCTCTGTTCAACGGGTGGCGAAGGAGCATTTACACTTACTCCCCCAAGCTGGCGAGTATGAAACTTCTCAGCCAGATTAGCGGATGTCGAAGGAGAGACACGAGATGGGAAAACCATTTTCCTTTCATGGCTTATGCCCTGCAAATATCAGTCAGTTATAGCAATCAAAGAAAATATAAACCACAACTACGCCCATAAAGCTACTATAAATCATGTTCCAACTGGATAAAATTTAACTAAGAGATGATTCTATTGGGGGGGGGACCCAGATGTCAGCTAATCCCTCACCCAACCCCAACAGATGTACATAAAAATCAACATAAATAAAGGAATAATCCATAGTAAACCAATAAGAACAACAAAGAGACAGATAAATTGCAGTGAAATACCTGGCTTGAGGAACCAGTAGAAACCCAACTACTTGTATTACTCGGGTTAAGATGCAAGACCCCAGGGCTATATCTCTGTGAAGGAATACTGAGCTGCTCATAAAGGGCCATCTTATTCCTTGGAGGAGCTCTTGGCCCTCCCTTCTCTGTATCATTAACATGAAGCCTAGGGAACATAGGCCCCATAATCTTGTCATCATCTTTCCCTCTCTTCATTATTTTGTTTTCTCACTCAAAATTAAACCCCAAAAAAAAAAAATTACCAAAACTCACTTGAATATAAAATTCACCCTGAGATCCTAGGAACCACACCACTAAAATTAAAACCCACCATTAAAAAATCAAGTATCAACAAACCCATAAAGCAAAATTGTTGGTTTTGACCAAAGAAAAAACGACAATTTTCACAAGAACAAAGGGCTTCAACACGTAACCTGACTCTCGAAAACCCAAATTGGCAAATACCCAGATGTCAAACTGGATCTTTTTCACAAGAATTCGGACACTACCCAGTTTGGAAAATGGCGGTTTTTAACTGAAACAACAAGGGGGAAAAAAAGAAAAGTGAAATATATGGAAATAGAAGGAAATAAAACGATGGTTCGGAACTTCTGATGGGTAAAAGACCAAAAAGGGGATAGTAGATATAGAAGAGAGAAGAGATTCGAAAAAAAGTGAAAAGGAGATGCAAATGAGAAAAAGTTGGCTTATTTAGGGATTCCTAAGAGGAAGATGAAGACCAAGTGAAGATCACGGTTGGTCTGAGAAAAGGGACAAAAAAAAAAAAAAAAGGGGAAAAGCGCTGGACTGTGGACCCATTTTGTATAGAACCATAGATATTTAATATTTTACCCTTCACCATTGTTGGCCCATCCATTCTTATCCATTTGAGTTTTTCAACCATTGAGGTTTTTTCTTTCTTTCTTTTTTGTTTTTTTTGGGCAAAAATACCCTTTCCCCACTTTAGATTTTGCTTGCGCAGCCGTATCCCATAATAAAGTCTTTTTTCTTAAGGCTATTCCTATTTTAATAATTAGATATTTTTTTAATTTAATATTTCAGATTTAATTTAAATTTAATCTTTTTCATAAACGATTTTCAGATTACATGCCTTATATTCATTTAAAATTTTATTTTTAAAATATTTTATACAAAAATCAAACTTTAATTGATTTAATACTAGACTTTTATTTAAAAAAATATGAAATATATAAATTAAATAAATGTACATACTAATGAGAAAAACTATGATAAGTCTCAAAATTCAAATTTTATTAAAATGTCATATAAAATTACCAATTACTCATTCCCCGATCAAACTATTCACAAAAATAATAATTTAATTTAATTCATAAACACTGTACAATAGTTAATAATTAGCTTTTTAATTTTTTTAATGAAAATTCGGATTGACAATTATGTGCTAATCGTACACGTCGTAGATGGGTGCCCATTATATTACGTGTGCTTGCTTTTTGCGATAGGGCCCACGTCAATTAAACTTAATCAAAGGTTTAGTGCGACACTTTTGAAAACCGACGTGGACCATTTATTATTGACCACGTGTCATCCGATTCTTTGTGCCAAACAGCTGGAAGAAAAGCCAACAGCCAAGAGAACCCCTGATAAATAAATAAATAAATAGATAATATAAAGAAAGAAAAGAACCAAATTTGATATTGCCAGAGAATAAATTGATGGTTCCACTTCCACGGCAAAGGCGCAAAGTAGTCTTTGTATCTGATTCTGATTCCTCCTAATTTCTGATGTTTTTATTTACCTAACCCCTCCACAGATCGTAGTTGCATAAATGCTGCGAACAAGTTTAGAAATTTTATATATATATATATATATTAATTCAAAAATCAAATCGTAAACCACTCTAATTAAGACCTCTTTTGATAAACGATTTTGTTTTCCTTTTTTTATCCCATGAAAAATAAAGTAAAAACATTTATCAAAAAGCGTCTAGAATTTGAACCCATTGTAATTATTTTTATCACATTGCCAAGCTTTTAAGAACTTACTGAAAAAAAAAAATTGATGCGCTATCCCCAAAATCATAAGTCAAAAATTGTATTCTACTTTAATTAAGTTTTTTGATACGAAGATTACAAGTTCAAACGATAAATACATTTTATAATGTTTGTTTTCATTTCATAAAATATTATTCATATCAGAAAAATTTACGTCATACATTAAAAT
>JAQSVH010000010.1:3824963-3836653 GCA_029448705.1 Adansonia digitata
TTTTTTTTTTTTTCAAACCAAAATCTATATACTAGATTGGTGGAGTAGAGTGGAATCTTAGCACAAATCCACTATCCATTTCTTTATTTCACATAGTGGGGTTGATGTTGATTGTGATCATATCGTACGGTCCAAAATCTTCTTTCTATTTAATTAATTACTAATTGGGTATATATATAAAACTTTTAGGTATGTATCTTATTTCCAATTATTATTATTATTATGGGTGCGGATATCTTCGCTTATCTTCTAAGATCTACTGGATTTACTTAAAAGGAGTTTAGTAATAAAGAAGAGATGGTTTGCTTCTTCTTATTCAATACTTAAATATAATTTTTATTTCTTTTACACTAAATAAAAATGACCATTATATATTTAATCTTTAATATAATATATATAATTAATTATGACAAATATATCATAATTTCACATTAAATTTTATTCAATTTTTTAAAATTTTTTCAGTGATTGATTTTTAAGAAGTTGAGAAATCAACTGGATATATTTGAAAGTTCAACGTCATCTACGTAGGTGATCATCTCATATGTTATCTATAAAAATAAAGGAAAAAAAAAAATGGTGGAATACGTAGGAGGTTTTCAAAAGTTAATCGGGTCGACTCGATTTATACTTCTAAACCATTGCCCGATTTTCGGCAGATCAATTCACTTTTAACTGTTTGTTATTAAAATATTTACAAATTAAATTAAACATTTTTTAAAATTAAATTAAATTTATAAAATTTTTATCAAGAAACAATAGAATCAAGCCTAACGCACTTGACTATGAACGGGTGTAGGTTTTTTTATATGAATATAGATATATTTTTTTATTTTTTAATATATGTTATTTTTAATTTAATTTAAAAAATATACTTTTTTTTATTTCGTATTGAAAAGTCATCAATTAATGTGACGAGATAAAAAATTTAATTAATAAATAGTTATTAAATAAAAGTAAAAGTAAAAAATTAATTTTAAAATAAAAATGATATTTATTAATATTATTAATAAGAAGATTGGAATTATTTATCTACCCATCTTTGGTCTGCTAATCGACTATACCTTATATATATTTTTATATAAATTATGCATAAATATATAAATTATCTATCATGTCAGAAAAAATTTAATTTTTCATACATATATTACATCTCTCGAATTTCAAAAAATCTAATAGTCATTAGTCAAATATTATCTATTGTATCAGAAGTTAAAAATAACTTTAAACTATCAGCATATATCATTACTATCACATCAAAAATTAAAAATCTATAATATTTATCTAACTATAAATATAAAATTATATCATTCATCTTATTATTATAAAAAATTATATACGTTGGGAACTCACTTTCTGACATGATAAATAATATTTGACTAATAACTATTAGAGTTTTTGAAACTCGAGAGATGCAATATATGCATGAGAAATCAAATTTCTTCTTATACGATAGATAATTTATATATTTATACATACTTTATATAAATATATATATGAGAGAGACTCAATTAGCAGATCAAATAGAGGTAAATAAATAATCTTAATTTTTTTATTAATAATTTTAATAAGTATCATTTTTTTAAATTATTTTTTTTATTTTTACTTTTTTTAATAACTATTTGCTTGTTATACCTTTTTTAAAATTTTTTTCTATTTGGGTTAGAAACTCGCCCTCGGTGGTGAGTTCCTAGTTGTCAAAAACTTGCTATCTCTAACGATAACAATGAGTTTTCAGTATTAAATTATTATCGTTGAAAACTCATCATATGATATGATGAATTTTTTATAAATAAACTTATCTCTTCTCTTGATGAATTCTTAGCATACGTAACAACAATATATATTTTGAAAATTTATTTAAAAATTACTATAAAATAAAAAATAAATTTTTTTTAATAATATGAATATAAAAACCCCACGGGTTATGATATATAGAATGAAACAACTTTTTTTTTTAAGAGAGAGAGAGAGAGAGAGAGAGAGAGAGGGGACTAAAACTTCATTAAACTTGGAAGCGATAGCATTAAACTATTCTTAGTCACTATAACAAGTAAGCGTGCCTCCTATTATTTAAGCAAAAAAGCAAAAGTATGTTATCTGCAACCCAAAAAAAAAAAAAAAAGTTGCAGTCGTTCTCTCTCTCTCTCTCTCTTACTTTAATTGTAAAAAAATATTAATTATTATATAAAGCCATCAATTAATATGATATTTATAAAAAAAATTTAAAGCACTAGTTTTTAAAATGGGTTATAATTAAATTTTTTAATTTTTTAAATAAAATAAAAATATTATCACATGTTTATTTTTATTTTTTATTTTATAAATATATATTATTTAATTTTTAATGCCTCTTGTAAAGTTAACAAAAACTTCATCGTCAATATATGTAATAGTATTTTTTTTAAGCTAGTTGAAGTAGAAAATTATTATTTTATAATTTTTAAAATCTGCAAATATTGTTAATAAAGTGACATATACTGTTTAGATATAATTAAAAATAAAAGTGAAACACTAAATAAATTTTTAACATATTTGTTGAAGTTAAAAAAATTTTACTGTCAGTATATAAAAACAAACTCAACATTAAATGTAAAATCTATTTTTAAAATAATAATTAAATAAAATTTAGTTGCCATATATAATACTGTAATCAGTGCTATATTGATCAATACCAGCAAGTTTTGAGATAACCCAAAACATTACTAATGTCATGGTGTTTTAGTTTTTATGTTGATTTATATTTATTATATCGGCTTGTATCGTTCAACATCTATTAGTACTAATATATACTAGTCAGTAATGATGTTATTTTCCTTTTTAATTTGTTCAATTATGTAATTTTTTAAATAAACCTTAAATGCATTTATGTCATACCATTTTTTTATAATTTCATTTAAAATAAAATCATGTTTATTACATTAAGTTACGAAACTTTGATTAATTATGATTAATTATATATTTTTAATATTTATATATATTTTATTTAATAGACATTCAAAAATTTTTATATTAAGTATTTATGATATTAAAATTTATATTTTTACATAAACATTTGTGCATTTTCTTTTCGATTAATGCCTGAAAATCAGATAACGTGACGGAAAAAATGAAAAAATGAAGACGGAAGTCGTTACATAATTGTGTAATATACCATCTCCAGCTCATCAGGTTTAGAAAGAAAATCCATTCAGCGAAAAAGCCAGCCACGGTTAAATAATAATAATAAAAATAATAATCGAGTTAAAAGCTTCAGATTGAAGGCGGAAAAAGGAAAAAGAAAAGAATCGATCTGCTTGGATGGTCCGATCGCATGGCTTCCTCCCACCATCCTCCTTCTCATCACACTTACGTTCCTCTCCCTTCTGACTCGGGTACTTAATTTCGTTATCTTTTTATTTTTAAATTATCGCTTTCAACTTTTTTGTTTCTGGTTAAAATTTAAGTTTGTTATTGGGATCTTTTAATGTTTAGTTTAAATTTAGCTTTATATTCGTGTATTATCTGCCGTTTGATTTTTGATCTATTGCCCTAATTGATTTCGATCGGCGGGTTTAGGCGAAGAGAACAAATGTAAAGTCAGTTCAGATCACTTATTTTTCATTTTTCCTTTTTTTTTAATTGATTGTTTTTAACTGAATTTGTTGTGGATTAGTATTAATTTTGATGATTTGACTAATGTGTTGCAGGTGGCAATCCATTTGACAATGAAGCTCCTCCGGTTCCTATCCATATAGTGACCGATGCTTCTCAGCTTCCGGTGGAGTTCCTGAACCCTTCGCCGGATAGGCAATTGGTCGTAGGTTTTGACTGCGAGGGTGTCGACCTTTGTCGCCATGGCCCTCTTTGTATTATGCAGGTTAACTTTAGTTCTAATGAGTAATGACCGTTTGGCACAAAGTATTCAGCTTGACTGAATAATGATAGTCTTCCTTTCATAGTCGGTGTATTTTGTTTCTGTTAGTTTAAAATGAAATGCCTTAACTTTCGTGTGCTATTGCTTTTCTAAGATTTTTGAGAGATACCATTTTTTTTTTCCTGGCAGCTTGCATTTCGGGATGCTATATATTTGGTTGATGCCATTGAGGGTGGAGAGGTGCTCATAAAAGCCTGTAAGCCTGCACTTGAGTCTAGTTATATCACAAAAGTTATTCACGATTGCAAACGAGATAGCGAGGTGTTTATTCGTTTTTCATTTTAATTTTGAATCATTGGCGCATTTGGTATGCGTTATGGCCAATTTGAGTTTCTTCTTACTTTACAGGCATTGTACTTTCAATTTGGCATTAAGTTACACAATGTTATGGACACCCAGGTGAGCATCCTTTATGAGCTTGAGGACTTATTCATGGCAAACTTCTAATGCATGTAAACATACTAGTTATTTCTTTTTATGTTTCTTTCAATTTTAATGTTTGTGGGTACTCCAATTTTAAAATCCTTTGGTGGATTTAAGCCAATCGAGTTATCATTTTAAGCAATGTTTTTCCTAATTCTTGAGATTTCATTTCTCTTTTCTTTTAATTCATGCTTTTAAGTGCTTATGGCATTCCTTCACTTCCATAACCTAGAGGCATTTGAAAACACACTGCTTGAATCTTGAAGTTGCTTATTCTTGCTTGCTTCCAATATTGTCCAAATTGATATAAGGGTTATTTAAATAATGCGACATTACCTCTTTTTCTTTTTTTTTGCCCTGCAGATTGCTTATTCTCTTCTAGAGGAACAAGAAGGACGGACAAGATTGAAGGATGACTACATATCATTTGTTGGCCTCCTTGCGGATCCACGCTATTGTGGTATTTATATGTCCTGGTATCCATTTGAATTTAATTAATTATGGTCATCGAACTTTTTTCTGCACCTTAACTGCACTAACTGAATATAGTTTTCACTTAAGAAATCTTAAGTGTTATCTTAACTGGCTTTTAGAAATTGGTATTATTAATTGCCTTGAAAGATCCTTTCTGGATTTTCCTTTGATGTCCCTCGGCAGTATGCTTTATTTACCATTGAGCCAAAGAGTATTGCTTTATTATTACCACGCTGGTTACTGACATTTTATTTTATTTTTTGGTTTCTTTTAAATCCTTTCCAAACTTACATTGAAGACTTTGCATGGCATAGTATTTATGTTTGAGTAATTTTTATGCTATTTGAAACTGAATGTGCTATATGCTACTTTTAGACGGGCAAAGTTTGACTTCCTTATCTGCATTGTTTTGACTTTTGATTTATGCCTTGATACTTTAAATGTAGGCATATCTTATCAGGAAAAGGAAGAGGTTCGTCTCCTTCTTAGGCAGGTTAGTATAAACACCTTATCACTTACATAAAATTGGTTTAGTTAGATGGCTGGAGCTTTTGGAGTAAAAGTAATACCCTGTTGTCTTTTCTGGATTCAGAAAGCATTTGGGTATTACTTTCCTATTTAAAGTTATGCATCGCATGGAAGTCAGCATGCTTGATTTCCTGGTTTAATAAGTAGCTGGCTGGAACATTAGCATTCATTTGTACATCATTGTTTCCCGCTTCTCCTTCTTTATTCACTTTGTACACAGTGCTCATTCTAGCTTCGATCCCATCTAGCTAGCCAGGAAGGGTAGCAAGTTGCTTGCCACTTCTCAAATGAAGTTTTATTTGAAAATTTGTGTTACATAGAACAAGACCTATCTAACAATAGCTTGGCAGTATCACTGAAATGGATTTGAAAAATTGCCTGGTTATTGGTCATGAGGTAGATCCATAATGAAAATTTCTTATTTTCTTGATAAAGTTTTGTGCATATGCAAATGCTTCATCTGTTAATATTAACTCAACTTTTTTCTTGTCTACGTGCAGGATCCCAAGTTTTGGACTTACAGACCATTATCTGAGCTGATGGTCCGTGCAGCTGCAGATGATGTCCGGTTTCTTCTATACATCTACCACATGATGATGAAGAAACTTAATGAACGATCCTTATGGTACCTTGCAGTTCATGGAGCATTCTATTGCCGATGTTTCTGCATCAATGATAATAACTATGCTGATTGGCCACCTGTTCCTCCCATTCCAGGTTCTCATATTTATAATCACTGTATTATAATTATTTATTTCTTGTTAAGAGTCCAGGAGAAAGATATTAATTAAGTCACTAAGCTACTAGATCCAGTATTATATATATGTCTCACTTGTTCACACATGCACTTGCACAATTTTTGTACATACCGAGCATCTACATATAAATTCCTGGTAAGTTGATTCCATTCTTTTAACTTTAAACATGTGACATATATTTAGAAATTTTAATGAATGTAATGGTTTAACAGAGAATGGCATTTCTCATCTAGTTTGATAGTGGGTATTATGAAAGCATTTGAGTTGCAAACTATATTCGTTATTGTAGTGAACTTTGCATTGTTTATTAGCGACAGGGAAAACTTGTTTTTACAATGCATTATTTATTGCACTTTCTTTTGGATACTGACCAAGGTTGAGATTTTATGTTGAGATTTTATTTATGTAGATAACTTAATAACGGAGGGGAATACTCCTGAGGAAGAAATACTTTCTATTCTGGACGTTCCTCAAGGGAAGATGGGACGTGTTATTGGAAGAAAAGGGGCTTCAATCTTGTCAATAAAGGAGTCTTGCAAGTATTTATCTCTTTCTTGTCCAAACAAACACGTGCGTTGCATTTGTGTCTCCATTGCGTTTGTAGCTACAATTTTAATTTACTTATAATTACACGCTCATTTTCTTGCAGTGCGGAAATACTCTTTGGGGGTTCCAAGGGTCCACCGGACAAGGTTAGTCTGAAAATTGAGACATTAAAGAATCACCTTGCCATAATTCCTCGCTGTTACATTTGTCATTTTCCCTTTTTTTTTTTTTTTTTAATGGTACATGAACTTTTATTAATACAAAGGAAGCCTCAGCTTGGGATAAGAGAGGGTTGTAAATGTTGAATTTGACCCTCAAACTTACTGAATGTTATCTCTTAACTGTGGTTGCATGAGTCTTTTAAGTTAAGCTCTGAGTTTGGAATGGTACATTTACTTTGACTTACTATATTATCTTCCATGATTGAGCTGTCCCAATGTGTGGGTTTTTTTGTTTAATATGCAGGTATTCATCATAGGACCTGTCAAGGAGGTGAGGAAAGCTGAAGCCATGCTGAGGGGAAGAATGATGGATTGATATTTGATAGACTGTCTTTTTTAGGGCTTCTCGTAAAGTAAAACTGTTATCAAAACGAGATCTTAAAACTCCCTAAAATGTTTGTGTTTGCCTGACCTTCCCTATTATTATGTATAGCGATCACTGTTTGCCGTCTGAGTCAGTGCTGCTTTGATCTGATTGTTGAACAATATTTTTATTGGAGGGAGGCTTTAGATGCACACGATTGGTGTTCCGGAAAAGAATATTTCTGTGGTAAACTGGCGATGAAAAGGCGGCCAGGTTTAGAGCATGAAAAATGGAATTAACGATGGTCCATCCCGGGAAAGCCATGGTTAAACAACTCATTCATCATCCTAAGCAAATATATATATTATATATATATATATATATTTAACTTTTACAGAGATCAACAATTTTGAATATGATAGGAATAGACGCATTTAATAAACACAAAACATAGTATATGTTTTATTTAAAATTTTAACATATTTCATGTAAGGATTTTTGGTTATACTTTTTTATGTGAAGTTTTATACACCTTGATTCAGGCAACGCTAATTTACTTATCAGGGTAATGTGAATAACAAAAATATGCCACCAACGTGAATCAAATATTAAAACCAACACTTAACATGCAAATTTTCCAATGGAAAGATTTCCAGACTTCCTGGGGAGTTTACTATAGAAATAGAAGGGGTCAAAACCAGCACACCGAATTGCAAGACACGTTGTATAACTTTTTTTTAAAATTTTCGAAGTAGGAAAAAAATGCTAGGGTAAAATGAACAAAACTACTTAAAGCTACCGAATTGATACTGTTGACTGCCGAGATTTGAGAATAGATCATCTTCGGCAGTTGCTTGTGTAGTAGATGTGAGCCCAGTTTTACCAAGACCCGAGCCGGTCCCCATTGCTCTACCCATATAAAATGAAGTTGGAGGTCCTTTCTCTCTTTCATCTACATCACTCAATCCGCTGACTATGCCGACATCTGCCAGTGAAACCTTTTTGGCTGCAAGGTTTCAAATGAAATGCTACAGTCAATAAAGATTCAAAATACACACGCATGCATTTATAATAAGCAAAGAGTAGAGACTATAATGAGAGAACTTACGAGCAGTTATATTAAGATCAATTATTCCACGGCTCAATGAATCAGCCCAAATTCCAGACTTCACTCGAAAAGTATCCTTCTTTTGAGGAACTTCCGAGTGCATGTTGTTAAGGTTTCCATCATTGGTGGGATTTTGTGTTGGTTCTTTCAAAGCTGAATCGGAATGAGTCGTGAATGAACCAAAAATGTCAGATCCATCAAAATTGTTCAGTGGAACAGAAGCAAATGGATCAACAATGTTGGCACTTGCTGGCTCAAAGTTCGCTGCCATGGCCGGTTGCACAACTGGAACAGTGGTGGCAAAGAGATCAACAGCTGGAGAGGCTGCAGGAGTAATGGCAGGCTGGGAAGCAAATAGATCAACCTGTTCCTGCACAAATGAGAAAAGGGAAAGAGGAAGCAGATTTCAGCTCCTAATGAATCAAGGATATGAGCCACCTCCTTCATTAGCTAGTCATATACCACTATGATATCCAACTAATACACACATGCACGCACGCACATCCATATATATGTTAGTACAAATAAAAACCATTTCTAAGATTAAAGGGACATCTACTTCTCCAACTACTAAAGCTGCTTGACTGCAAACTGACCATAAGAGACCATTAGGCTCAGACATTTAACTGACCCTGTCATCCAATAGTTTAAGGTAAGGGGACAACACTATATTTAATTTAAATGTTACATTGTAAGTTAGCCATATCTGTTTTAAAAAGACATAATATACCATTGCTTTCAGTGGAACAGCAACAAGTGGATCACAATGCTAGCATTTGCTGGCACAAAGTCTGTTACCTTGATGTCCGGTTGCACAACTGGATCATTGGCAGCAAAGAGGTCAACAGTTGTTGAGGCTGCAGGTTTAATGGCAGGCAGGGAAGCAAATAGATCAACCTGTTGCTGCACAAATGAGAAAAGGGGAAGAAGAAACAAACGTCAGCTCGTCATGATTAAAGGAACAACATTATATTGAATTTCATATTACGTGATAAGCTAGTTATTTACATCTGTTGAGAAGACAAAATAGACCACTACTTTCTTGAAGTCAATTTGATTGGAATAGCTAGATAATTCATTCTTGCATTTCCAAAGATTAAGATAAAAGAAAAAGAAAGGTCTGACCTGTGCCTGAGGACTTGATTCGTGAGCCACTTTGGTTGGTGCTGACATAAAAGTTGCCTCAGCAAATAGATCAACTTTTGCTGAATCAGTATTCATAGCAGACTTTTCCATAGGGACTGATGCTGGTGCGTCAAAGAGGTCATCAATCAAACTAGGTCCAAACAGATCCACTTGATTAGAACTTCCAGCTACTGGCTCTGCCAAAAGAATAATAAAAAATGCATTGGTCTAATGCAACCTATATAAAAACTATTGCCGAAGTGGAAGGAGCACACTTTCAACAAACTGTAGGCCTGTCCTCAACAAAATGAACTAGAAGAAATAGGAGTTATGTTTGAATGATAAAAAGAAAACATCTGAAGAAGTATTCTCAACTAAAGAGATGAATATTTTTTCTTACTAGAACTGGACGTTCCTCTGGGATCAAAATCATCGTCATAATTATTTGAAGGGGTGCTTGTGCTTTGACTATATTTATTGGAATCACTCAACTTTGAGGAGAATTTATTCTTTGGATCCTTGCTGCAAACAAACATTACAATATGTGATTTTTTAAGAAAAGGTGGGGCAAAGTAAGGGGAAAAAGGGTTGAAAACTATAAATAGGTATACGTGTAAGGGTTTGCATGTATGTGAACAAGATCAACATGTTACAGTAATAGAGCTTGAACTTCCATAATCAAGGTATTATGAATTGCGAAAAAAGGAACCATCATTTAAAATGAATGGATTAACAACAATCAATGGAAATGGACATCCCAAGAAAATTTCTCCAACTTAAAGATAGCAGTATAAAGCCAAGTCATGGTCTGCACTAATTATTTAAGAATTTGCAACTAATAATGCAAAGTGTAAGACATACCTGTCATGATGTCTAGACACCTTTGATGAATTCCCTTGGCTCTCTCTTGCATTCCCTCGATGTGAGTTCCCATAGGTATCCGTATCAAACTTCTCTTCTCCATATTGTTTCTTTTCTTTATAATTGTCTCTATAGCTGTCACTTTCTCTTGTGCTACTTAGGCCTCCATACCTATCCCCGCCACCACTACTATATGAGGATGCCCTAGAGTTATAAGTTATGCCAGTTGATGACAGGCCAACATACCTAGAAATAGTAACAGACACAGTTTAGTCAATGAAAATGCTACAAGCAAGCACACGATTCCACTTCCTGAGAATAAACTTACTTGTCACGGTTTGCAGCAGCTTTGTTCCTAGCTTCTTGTATTTTTTCTTTATTATTTAAAAGGCCCACTATAGTTTCTGCTTTCTTCCGGACATTGACTCCCATATCTTTCCCACTTGGTTCAACATATTCAAAACTTGTGAGAGACTGCGAAATGCAAAACAAACAGCGGAAGTGGAATATTAGAGAAATTCAACTTTACAACATAAACTGAGCAAACGCAACTCACAGAAAATATAGGGGTTTACGCCTTACAGAGATCTGATACGTATGCTCTATTATGTCATCAACTGCGCGTTCAGATCCATGAGAAATTAAATACTCAATAACAGCCAATGCCTGGTAGAGAAATGGTTTCAGATGTTCAAGGCATGAAAAGGCTGATAAGCCAACAAGGGTTGGAAATACGTATCACGTTTCAACCATATTAGATGGTTAGGCAGAATACACATACCTTGTAGACACAGCGCCAGTCCTTTCCAGTCTCACCCAGTCTTGTCCAAAGAACACCCATAACCATCTGGCATTCAGTGCTACAAGATATGATAGCACATTCAATCATAAAGCAAGAGGTATCTTCCAAAAACCAATACCAGAGAAAAGACACAAAACAAAATGAAAAAGAAAACATGCGCAAAAGTTGATAATTACAATTTCTTTGTGGCCTGCGCTATTTCTGCCAATGCAGTGCCATGAGGACCCCATGGTTCATTATCTGTTGCATCCAGTACCTGCATACATTTGCCTTAAAAATTATGTACCCAGATTAATCTTAATATAAAAAAATTTAATGCACTTCAAATGTAAACTAAAGTATTACAAGAATAACTAATGGTATTCCTATACATACTGCAATACATTTTTATCATTACCCACTGCATAGATTTTCATAGTAACATAAAACCATAAAATATGACCACTAGGAAAATCATAAATCTGAATCTGGTGCAACATCATATACTTTGACCATTTCCGTGATAAAAGCAAAGCACGGCAGATTGAAACATTGGTTACGACTCATGAGTAAAAAGGCAATTCATTTTGCACCACTAATCACAACCCAAACTGAAGGAAGGGAATTTCAATACCAAACTAGAAC
>JAQSVH010000010.1:3846116-3871780 GCA_029448705.1 Adansonia digitata
CAAGAATAAGATAGACAACCCACAATCTATAACCGATATGAAAACTTTCAGATTCAGTTTACTCACTTAACAACTGAGTAAGCTGGGTTATCTTGTAATGGATTGGGGTAGCTCTGCCACATAAATAAACACCGTTAAATATATATATATATATATAAAATTTAGAGACTGAAAAGGAAGGTTTATTCAACCAAAAAAAATTCAGAATATGAGTTTTTTTTAATGAAAAAATCAGAATTTGAGTTCGCAACACTCAGCAGAGCTGATCAAATTACTTTTACTAAACAAAAATTTCGAACTCCTCTCCCTTAATGTAAATTGATTGGATCAGTCCGAAAAGCCAAAAAAGAAGAAGAAGAAGAGAAAGTACAGGAAGATGAGGAAGGAAATCAGTCAAGTGAGGAACGTCTTCGAGCACGTAACCAGCAGCGCCAGTAACTATCTTCATCTGCGTATCATCCGGATTTCCCATCTTGCTATGTCTAAGGAAAGCGGGAATGTTCGATTTTCTCTATTTTCGGGGAATAACTGGTGCAATAAATAAAAGAATTTTTTGTTTTTTTAGAAAAAACTGGAAAGCTTTGGTAGATGGTGACTGTGGTCTGTGCCAATATATAGGGGTTTATCTTTGGATATAGTATTAGATTATTGACACCTGGAAGCACTAAAATCGACCATGTCAAAATTTAAATCGACGTCGTTTGATGTGGATCCAACTGCCGAATTCCAAGGCACTTTTGTGCAAAAACAGGTGGCGCCGCATGCGTTGTTGTATGAAGGCGGTATGCAGTTTTTAACCGTTCATTTACCTTTAGTTTTTAGTTTTGTGAAGATGCTGATGCTGGCGTATATGATTGGCTGATGCGATCAGTAGTAGTAAACTTGCTAGCGGAGGATTAGAAAAAACCCAGTTTCAGGTTTCAATCACGGAATTATAAAGAAAAGGGATTTAAAACTTTGTTGGTTTTAGTGGTGGGTCCCTGCCTCCCTGGTCTTAGGAATAAATGTCATGCATATTAACATAATGCATTCGACAGCTGAAAGTGCTTGAGGAATATAATTTTGGTGGGAAAAAAGTAAAATACTGCTATGTAGTAATACTTGAATAAATCATCATACTGCCATATTTTGCATCATTATATATGTATGTATATAGTTTTAAAGGTTTGGGTCATTGTTATGGTTTTCTTTGGCACTTTACCAGATACTCCCAAGCTAGGGCAGTATAATTGGGCCAATGGTTTAAACTGTCACAAGTTTAATGTCAGACAAATAGTATAATAAACCAATTCGATTTTTTATAAAAAAATTTAAATTTAAACTACATTAATTTGAGTATATTTGATAGAAAATATCAAAACCTCAAATGTAAAAAAAATATAAATTTAAATTAATATAAACTCGAAAAAAATTTTAAACTAAAGTCAAAAGTATAGTGAAGGTTAATTATCTTGAATTCCATCTCTAACCAAATCTAAGAATTTAAGCTTAAAAAGGTTAAACCTAGAAGAATCCAAACCTATGTTAACTCTAAATTAAAATAGTTCAATCTAAAAAATAATTAACATTTGAAATATCAAAACTTATCAAATCAATCTGTTACACGTACTTAAAAATCAGTTTTCATCTCTAGTAAAATAGTAACTAAAAGGCCGGATAAAGTGCATAATTGATTCAATAAAGGTCTTTAACATTTAAGTTCATGGCATCCAACAGGTAAATTTCTAATTTATTAGTAAAAAGGAATTATAATAGATGAAGAAAGTAGCACAACTGATTCGTAACTTATGGCTCGTTTTAATGACCGTATTTTCCTTGGCCATGACACGTCGGCATTAAGAGAATCTGGAGTATGATTTGGCACTTCCTTATTGGACGTATCCGTTTTCACCTTTCATTATCGATACGCCACATCAGGAGACCCGTTGAGAAGGGGGCACCGAGTGTTTTTACTCCAAACAATACCATTAAAGTCATTAACTCCGTCGTTTCAATCAAAACGACGACCTATAACATTGTACTCTCCCGAATTTCATTGACAGTCCAATAATCACAAGCAAACATGACAGATGGCACCCCCTCCACGAATTGACAAATCTATTTCATTTGTCCGTGACGAACGTTAGCGACCTACATGTTACTGTGAACCCGACTCTCACGTTTCTCACAGCCCTCCCCCTCACCTTCAGAAGAAAGTACAAAGAATTCTCAAAGAAGATAGTTTTGGAGAAGATGTTTGAATCAGAGCTTTAATTTGATAAAATGTCGTCTCCAGTGGAGTAAGTTTCTGCATTTTCTTTTTCTTTTCTCATTTTTTGCTACATTTATTTTCAATTTCACAATATTCGAACCTTTATCATCAACTTGTTATTATTTCCCGCATGATTTCCGAGAATTTCTCGCTAAATAATTTACGCATTTTATTATTATTAATTTTATGTTCTGTCTTCGTTAATTGCATTTTTTGGTTATTTTGTGTTTGGTTGCCCAGCAAATATAAAGAGAAGAAAAAGATAGCAGTTTCTAATATTAATGAGTATCGTCTTTTCTGCGTTGTCCTTTTCATTTTTTCCTTTGATATAGGTTTTTGTTCATCGCTTATGTTACAATTACTCTGAAACTTATAGTTTCCTATTGTTCACATTTTCTTGGCATTAAAACAGATATCAAAGCGAAAGTCAAGTTTTAAATGTAAATAATTGAATTCGCTAGTCAATAGACGTGTAGCCCAGCGTGTATATATATATATATATATATATACACACACACAAATAAAACAAATTATTCTTGCAGTTTTATTTCTTTAGAGATATTCTGATTGTTCTGATATCAATTTTATAACTTATTGTTTACTCTTTTTCAGATTCTACAAGTCTCTGCCACCGATCACCAAAGCTTATGGGACCATATGTGTGCTGGTCACTGTACTTGAACATATTTGCATTAATCCATGGATTAGTATTTTCAGACTTTCAGGTACTGCCTTGCCCTTGGCTGTACCATTATAAGCGAAGTCTAATGAAGCAAGTTTACCACAATATTATGAAGAGTATTGTTCACTTCTGTTCCAATTGATTGAATGATTGTTATTTATTGTGTTACATAGCTACTTCTTGTTAATAAGTAGACTTAAATTGTTGCCTTTCATTTTAGACCTTTTTTGGGGATATGAATCGTTTCTTTTAGGTGTGGAGGCGTATTAAAAATTTCTTCTGTAAATTTTGGAATCCGTCTCCTTATGATGTAAGTATTTAGACTAGAAACTTGTCAGGATTAATGTCCCACAAGTCACGGACGTAGTAGTATGTGTGATAACATATTTGTTTTTGCGTTTTCCTTTACCTGTTATTACAGAGCTAGATATGGAGTTCAGCTGGAGAATGGGTGGTTTCAAAGGCGGACAGCAGATTTTCTGTGGATGATCATTTTTGGAGCTCTTTCATTGCTGGTGTGTATTGCACATGCATGGTCTCATAGAAGTTAGAACTTATAATTTGGTGAATGAATTTATATATTTTTAGTTTTGGAGTATGGAATATATTAACATTAGTTTCTTCTACCATGCATTTAGGCATTATCAGCCATTTCTATGTTACGGAGTGCATTCTTGGGGTTTCACTGTATTCATGCTTCTATGCATCTGGAGTAGAGAGTTTCCTAACGCCCAAGTCAATATATATGGGCTTGTTGCACTCAAGGTACACATAATCACATTTCTATCACAGTTGTGCCTGAATTATGTCGTAGTCGTCTTGCTTATTGTTACTTGTTCAAGTCCGCCAGTTCAATGATTATACTACTGGAACACAGGCCTTTTATCTACCATGGACAATGCTTGCTTTGGATACTATTTTTGGTTCCCCTATTGTGCCAGATTTTATTGGGATCATTGCTGGGCACATGTACTTCTTTTTGAGTGTTCTGCATCCTCTTGCTTGGGGAAGAAACATTATAGCAACTCCAACATTGGTGTATCCTTTTGTGTTTTTTTCTTTAGTTCTTGACTAAGAGGTGAAAGCTTTCCTTTATTATTTTCACATCTAGTTAATTTTTTATTATACTTGTGAGTAATAGCAGAAGTGAACATTAGAGCTCGTACTTCCTTTTTTCGACCTAAAATAGTTATATAGATCATAAGTAATTGATGAATCTCCTTCGATGTTTGTGTTCTATCCTGAATCCAGATGACTAGCTATTTGTCTATGAGATAAAAAGCATGACTACGTTGGGCTTTGTTTGATTGTTGCTTTTGCTATTTGCCCTTTGTTTTCAGTTCATTTATTTGGCTTTTCACTTTCTGTTGAAAAGAGAAAAAAGTAAAAGCATCAATGAAACGGAGCCTTAGCTTTATGTAGAATCATAACAATTATCTTCTTCCATAAGGCATTTTGGGAGGAAATCTTAGATGAGTATTTTTATGAGCAGCATGCCACAAATTCTGAGCCTCAGTATATTACAGATTCACATTTTTTTACATTATGTTGCACTCTTCTCAAGCTAGTCTACTCATTCATGCTAAATGCAAGGTGATGATATTGTTTCTTATGTTGCTTTTAATCTAATTATCATTTTTTAATTAAATTTATAAGTATTTAACAGAATATAATTTGTAAGATTTTCCAAATTTTCTTTCGAAAAGTTAGTAGTTATTATCTATGTTACTCAGCCCAGGCTGTGAGTGTCAGACATGGTATATTCAATTTTTTTCAAGATTTTCATGTATTTGAAGGGTCCTTTTAGGATTATATCCCCATATCTATGTCCGGATATGTGTTGAACATGGGTACTTCAAGAAAAAAACTGAAGAGTCGAGCAACATAGGTTGTTACGGCTGTTTTTTAGAGTAAGACTAGGATGTCCATGAATAGAAATGCGGAGAAAATTCCTTGACTCCCATAATGCAGGCATAAACTCGTTGCTTGTGCAAGGATTGAATATCCAACAAATGCTCATGTCTCACAAGATGAAGCGGCTGGTGTGGCGTTTAGAGGGCGGAGTTATCGGTTGAATTCATCCACTTGTCAAAGGCTTTAGCTTCAGAAGACTTTGGTCGTCTTGAAGAATCAACCCAAACTAACTATGGTATGGAAGCTATTTTAGGTTTTTTATTATAGCATGTTCTGTCGAGAGGGTTTAGATCTTGGGAAACAAGTAAAATTCTGATTTTATTTTGTTTACAAACAAATTTTAAACTTAATTTTTTTTTTTTTAACAAAATTTTTAGTGCCTTATTCAGTAAAAAAAATTCATTTATCTTGTACTAATTTTATAAAATTTTAAAAATAATAATTAAAATTTATTGCTTATCATTTTTATTTCATTTATTATCATTTATATAAATTAAAGTATAATTTATAAATTTATTATTGCATAATTGAGAAAAATTAAATTATTTTAGAAAAAACAAAATATTGAAAAATCTATTTTATAATTTGATAAAATAATTTTAATAAATTGAATGGATAACTTTTAATTTGTCGCACTAATTCATTGGAGAGTTTTATTGTTGGTCGGGGCTCAAGCTCATTGAAATTTCGCCTGATGTTCCTCGTTTGGGTCGGGTTCAAGTTGACTGAAGCTTCGTCTTTGAAACTCCACAAAAACGAAAGCTGCGGAACTTTTATTCCGCTCCCAATTCCCATCCACGTCTGCATTTACTCTTAAAATAATTGAAACAAATCTCGTAAATCTAATAAGTAATCATTTTAAAAAAATATGAAAAAACAAGTTGAATATAGTTGATTTAATTGATCGAAATTAGTTAAATTAGATTTATGAATAATTGTAACAGAAAAAATATAAAAAATGTTGAAATAAAAGAAAAGTTAAACAATTATTATATTGATTTGATTTCAAAAAAAATAGTTTTATCCGAAAAAATTTAATTATTAAAATTAATTCGATTAAATTGATTTTGATGAGTTAGTAAATAATATTGATTTAATTAGTTAAATAAATCAATTATTATTCTTATTAAAATTTAAATCTAAAGGACCAGAGCAATAATAAAAACGTAATATATTATCATACTTTTGGTGAACGAATATAATAATCTTATTACTTACCCCACCAGTTCTTAGGCATCTAAACCAAACAAAAGGAGAAATAAAATATATCCTAACAAACGCTCCCTTAGTATTCTCGATATTTCCTTTCTCGAGCGCGCGCGCGTTTTTGTTTACTGTTTTTCAATATCAATTTTAGATCTGTTTAACAACCTCAACGGTAACTAAATGCAACTTCCTTCTGCCTTTTATTAGCTATTCCCTGAAATTCCTTGTTTGACCTTGTTCGTTGAATCTCCCGAACATTTTCTGTACCTTCAACGAATTAGGGTTACGATCTGTTCGTCTCTTTCGTTTACTGAAAAAAAAAAAAAAACTTCAAAACTTTTTATTTTTCCAATTTCCTCCGATTTTGCTTTACGTTCTAATATAAATTTTATTACTTAATTATTTGCTAAATTGGGTTGATCCTTATTATTGTCACTTGAATTTGTACCAATTTGGGGTTATATCCAACCTTGTGTGTTATTGGGTTTGTTTAATGATGAAACCGATGGATACTCGGAGCCCTAACCGATCTTTGCGGCGGCAATCACAACCTCCGAAGAAGTACGGAATCACGAAACCAATATCCCAAGTGAGGCTAATATTCAGCGGAACAAAATTAGAAAAGGTAAATTTAGTCTTTTTTTTAAGGATTGCATATCTTTAATGATATTTCATTCACGATTTTTTTTTTCTTTATTTAGAGTCATGGCTTTACGAGAGCAAAGAAGAAGCCGCAAAAGGAGAGGAGGTTCTTGGCCATATCACCGAGGTAATTAGCAAATAATTTTGCTTTGCTTGTTGTCTACCCATTTCGATTAGATGACGGAAAAGGCGAATAGTCGTTGGTACATTGCGTTTTTGGGACTATTGGCACATGTTTGACTTATGAGTTGAGTAAGCACCTAGTTGAGTTGCCTGTTATGTTGGTTTCATGGTGATATAAATCTTGAATTTCTATTAAACTAATTATGAAAGAGAAATGCAGCGCAGATGGATTTACCATGTTACTATGTCAGTAATAGATGTTTTATCAAACTTAATTTTTTGGTGAGGGTCTGAAACAGTGAATTATTTTCCTTATGAATTGTACAAATTTGGGTAAAGCAATTAACTTGCCAAAGAGTTATGCAGACCAGATGGTGGAGGAAGCAGAGGCTGTCGTTTTCACTTTTGGATCTTACCGTCCAGGGCTTAGCACGAATTCCAAGTTCCTTTATTAAAACTGCTATTTCATTTACTTCTGTTTTAATCTGTCTGACATTTTTTTGCAATCATAGAGAATTGGTATGAAATGTTGCATACTCGTTTAGCCAGTTTTGGCAGGATTTATCAATTTGAATATTTTATAAGAAAAGTTCCCTAGGTTTTCTATAGAAAAAGGTACCTTTATAGAATGTCATCTGGTATTAGGTTATTGACGAAATTCGAGCAATGATACTTTGGTTAGAAAATTATTAAGTTCTCTTGGTGAGCATGTACTTTGTCTGTTGTTCTGCAAATTGCCATTTATGTTAATTCTGTTTAGTTAGTAGTGTTTTTTTGTCTGTCTTACAAGTAAATTAAAACTTTGATTTTCTTATGATAAGCAACAAGTCACTATTTTGACGGGTGCATGGACCCAGGGATGACATCGACACTTTGTGTGTTGGGCCATCGTAAGTGAACTAAGAGGTGTCTTTAATCTGGATAATTCTTTTGTTTGCCTTGAATTAAGGTAGTGGTCGCTTAGTTTGAGTTTTACTAATAATTAATTTGACCAGGAAGATTTCTTCATCATTTTGCATGATATTTTGGCTGAAATGGAAGAAGTCACTGAACTTCAACCAGTTCCAGATGCTTATGTCCCAGAAATGAAATTTAAGTTCCAAGGGATATTGATTGATCTTCTTTATGCAAGTATATCTCTTTTGGTTGTTCCAGATGTGCTGTTTCACTTATACTCAAGTGAAGGCCAAGAATGGTTTCCTTTACCTATTGCAGGATTCTGCAAGCTATTCTATTTGGTTTTCTTGATTTGTTGTCGACTAGACCATATAACCTTCTTGCCTTGTTATAACTAATTTTCACTTTTAAGTATAGGGTGGTATGCAGATCTGCTATTCTTTTGTTAAAATATCACATTATCCTTCTTAGGTATGGTCAATATTGTCTCCATTTCTGACTTTTTGCAACTGATAGATACATCCTATTATTTGAGTTTTTTAGCAGTTCCTTCAATGAGTTTTTTTCCTTGATAGTTTCAATCGGCAAAAGTGATTTCTGGCTTTTTATCCAAAAAAGGCATATTTGGATGATTTTGCTAGTTTGGGGTTCAAAATGAAGTTGACCTGGAGTTGGAGGGTCTTGGAATATTTTAATTGAATTTCTGATTGAGATTTGAACATCAACTTTGCTTAAGGGACAGACCAATATAAAAGTTTGATAATGTTCATTACAAGTTTTATGAAAGAGTTCCTTTGGTGTGCATATTTATATGATATCTCATGTGTGTCTGATATCTATGTTCTTTTTGAACTAATCAACATGACCTTGACATCTCACATCTGTCTGTGCTGCATAATGTTGATGAGCAAACTGTTCGAAGTCTTAATGGTTGCAGCGTTGCTGATAAAATCCTTAAACTCGTTTCCAATGTTGAGGTTCATATTTTGTATGACTACACATTTGTTTTATATTTTTCTCATTTTGCAGTCTTCTAACCCATTTCATCTTTATAGCACTTCCACATGATGCTTAGATGATTGAAGTTCTGGGCCACAAGGCATGGTGTTTATTCCAATGTAAGATTGGTATTTCTGGTTTGTTTTTCATTTGCTTCTTTGCTTTTATATTATGTTTTTTATTGTTTATAGGTTACAGGATTTCTAGGAGGTGTAAATTGGGCTCCTCTTGTCACATGTGTGTGCCAGCTTTATCCCAATTCAATACCCAGTATGCTCGTTTCTTGATTTTTTTAGAGTATATACTCAGTGGAGGTGGCCAAACCCTGTTATGTTGTGTTTGATAGAAGAGTATGAATTAGGCTTTCCCGTCTGGGATCCTTGGAAGAATCCTCAGGAGCGGTTTCATCATATGCCAATAATAACTCCTGCATGAATTCTAGTTACGATGCCTCTATAATCACCCTTTGTGTTATAATGGAACATTTCCAATACAGAAATAGAATATGTGAGATAATATATGGTTATTGTATTAGGGTCTAGCTGCCTACATTGAAGTTTGAGCTATTGATTACCTATCTTAGTTATTTTGTCTTCATGTAGGAGATTGCGCTAAACAAATCTCAATGGAATGCTTTGCTTGAGCCTTACCTTTTCCTTGAGGCATACAAAAATTATCTACAAGTTGACATAGTTTCAGCAGACGTTGATGATTTGCTGGCATGGAAAGGCTGGGTGGAGTCGTGGCTTAGACAGCTTACCTTGAAGGTAAACCATTGGAGTAGTAGTTTATTGAGCTTTGAGCCACTTTTGCTTATTTTACCATTATTGTGACTTTTAAGATGATAGTTCAGTACATTAAGTATTCTATCTTTCTCGCGTGCAGATAAAGCGGGACACAAATGGAATGTTGCAGTGTCATCCTTACCCAGATGAGTATGTAGATATGTCCAAGCAATTCCCACATTGTTTTTTCTTCATCGGCTTGCAAAGGAAAGAGGTGTGAGTAGTCAAGAAGGTCAACAATTTGATGTACGTGGAACAGTTGATGAGTTCAGACCAGAGATAAGCATGTATGTTTTTTGGAAACCAGGAATGGATATTTATATTTCTCATGTTCGTAGGAGGCAGCTCCCTGCCTTTCTAAATGGCCTTGATCATTGAGGCATCTGAGCCAGCTTACTGGAAAAACTTGTGAAGATGTGACAAGGTCACAATCTTGGTCCTGGAGAGACAAATTAAGAGAAAACATGATGATGAGACAGTGGATAAAAAACTGGATAAACCTGAGAAGCGGGCTTCTATCAGCCCCCAGAGGCTGGAGTCTGTTTCTGCAGAAAGTATTACAAGCAGGTCTGATGGAAAATCTCATATTAGCAATGGTCAAGCAGTTAAACTATAGCACCTGAGAACTGGGGATGTTGATAGGCTGTCTAGTGGGCTGTTAGAAAGTGAAAAAGGATATGTGGAGATTACATTCAACAGGCTAGAGCTGATGGTTGGGGTTCCCTCATTGTGGGCTGAGTTGTTTAGATGTAGATAATTTGTCAATAGTTAAAAATGTAGAGTCAGCTGAACAGACGGGTGAACATGCCAATGTAGAGTCAGCTGAAAAGATGGATGAACCTCTTAGGCAGGAGTTGCTTTCTCCATCTGAAGTTCCCGTTTCTGAAATGAGTGAAACATGCAAAACTGGCTTGAATCAAGAGAAAAGTGGCGATTTAGCATCAGCTAGCATGGATGATGCAGAGACTGGATGTTCCATGAGAATTTTAAACTGGCAAGGAGGTGTCAAGAGGTGGTCAAACTGCGTAATCAATCAGCGGCGGTAGAAATTCCTGAAAGTGTATTTGGGTCAGGTTCCAATGTGCCGAACCTCAATTGCGAGGTGAGTTTCTTTGTTTGATGTATTTGGGCTAAAGATCGTAGTGGATCGCAGTGAGAACATTGAAACCTTTGGAGACAGCGAGAGTCAGGTATCTTTGCAGGCTGCTGTATGCAGTGCAGATTTAGATTCACTTCTGGAAAATGGACATCTTAATGCTAGTTGTGTTTTCCAAAACAGCTTGTCTGAAGAACTAAAGGCTTTAAATCAAACTTTTGGACGTAAACTACCTAGTAATTTTTTATCTTCTACTTTGTGGTAGCTGGTTCTCTTCCTGTTTTCTATTTAGCTCGCCCTTTTTGTTCCTTGTCTTTTTCTATATGGTTGGGTCATTGGGGCTGTCAATACTGGTTTTGTATTTTATTCTTGAGAAATAAGGTTTTGAGCACAGAAATGGCCGTAATCTAATATTTAATGGTGCAGGAACAAAAATCTTTATATCAGATGACTAAAAGGATCTTATAACTTTCTTATGTTCTTCTTTTTAGTTCTTTCAGCTTTTCATGTGATCACTGCAATTTTGTCTAGTCGTGTCTTCCCTATTTTTTTTATCGTGTTCATTTTTTTTCCCAGTCAGCCATATATGGTGGCAGGTCCTGCACCACCATCATACGTGCTATGCTTCCAGTAATTGTGCTTGAGACCTTGACCTGTTTTGCGTCTAAGGCTCAGATACGTGACCCTCCTTATTTCTTACATATTTTTTGACTAGTTTTGGAGACCTAACTGGCCTTTTTACCTTTATTTTGCAGAAGCCAGTTATTAGGCATATGTTTTTGGAACTTCTGTTTTGTTTATGCAAATTATGACCTCTTGATGCCTTTTATTTTTGGTTTAGTATGTAGCAGGTTGAGTTTGAATTCAATGGCATAATGTGTTGTAGATGATGCATTCGGAGAATGTTTGTTGCCAAAGGAATAAAAGCTAGCACCTTGATAAGTGTCGCAATATTTGCTGGCTTACGTTATGGTTTTACGGTATACCGAGTGTGACTTTAGTGGCAGCATAATTGGCCATGTGGCATAGAGCTGAGCTTTGGCTTTTCCTTTTAGGTGTGTTGTGTGTGTGGTTTTAGCTTGGAGGAGCCAAGAGGCTATAAGAATGCCGGTGCTTTGGAGACTCTCCTATCTCACTTTTGTACCACTTTAGTATTTTGTTGCCTCCATTTATTGAATGAATCATCCATAAATCATACTTCATCGAGAAATTGTAAATCAAACATGGGTTGTTGCTGTATCATTTATATTTTTCTTGTAACCTTGTATAATCCTTTGTACATTTCCTCAATGCTTTCTAGTTGGTTAATTCATCCTTCTCTCTATCATACAAATGCCCGTGTGTCATGTGCGGCCATTTTATTGGGGTGTCTAGCGCTTATGCTTATGTAGCTCATAAATTTTTTTGTCGACGTGAGATTGATGCAATGTTTACCCCTTTGGATGCTTTGCGTAACATTATTAATGCTGCATACCCAATAAACTGATTTTGCAGGTAATAGTAGCTTGTGACACATTCACACATGCAAACAGACGTATGCATACTTTTCACTTTATTTCCTGTTCATCTCGAAGATATGAATTCCTAATGTCACGTGTTTTGACTTTTGAGTTGTGAATGCAGCCACGACTTGTCTAAACTTTTGAATGTACCCATGTAGGTAATCCTTTATTACTAGTCTTCTGAGTTGGATACGGGATGGTCAAGTTGGGAAAGAAGATTAATTGTAAAAGGTGTAATCTACGTTGCGCCTAGTTTTTTAGACTGCTGGATCAAACCCTGGCAATCCTCAATTATCGAAAGAAAATTTAGACTGCAACAGTTGCTGTTTATCACTGGATACATTTGGCAGACAAGACAGACAATGATCCCGTGTAAATTTTCCAAATTGTGGAAATAAACGAGCAAAGCTGACTTCCATTCATGGGTATCCTTTCGACATGGTTGTGCAAATGAAGCTGCCTTTTTGCTACGTGGAATCACCAATGCTATGGTAACTCAGACTTTGTAAATCATGCTGTCATCTTCCTCTGATCTCTTCTTACTGCGCTTGTAACTGGAAAGATAAGTGGCAGTGGCACTGCCAAGAAGTGGAGCTACGTCGAAGTTGGCACCCCCTTCTTTGGCTCCATGACCATCTTCCTGACAACAGCTACGAAGGACGTGCAAAACTTCCTTCATGGAAGGCCTAGTAGAGGGAGATGCACGTGTGCAGACGATTCCTACCTTGTAAACCATTATCATTTCCTCCAAGTAAGATGATTCTTTTAACTCTGGATCAAGTATCTCAACAATTGGCTTGTCCTCTGAAAAGTGCTGCCACGCCCATTCTACTAGGCTCATATTCTCATCTGCACTATTGGCTTCTCTTCCTGTCACCAATTCCAGGAGTACAACGCCAAAGCTGTAAACATCAACTTTTGCACTCACTTTTGTCGTATATGCGTACTCTGTAGTACAAATGACAACTTTGTGTTAAAGGGATGTTCCAGTTTTCTGCTTCAACAATAGATAATTGAGATTTAAAGGATTACGGCGGTCAAGTTTTGAGCATTTTTACCTGGGGCGAGGTATCCAAAAGACCCTGCAACTACGGACATTGTGTGAGAATTTGCATGCCTGCTTAGGATCTTAGCAAGTCCAAAATCTGCAATTTTGGCATTGAATTCAGAGTCCAATAAAATATTGCTAGACTTCACATCGCGGTGGATGATTGGTGTTGGGCAATCATGGTGCATGTAGCATAGCCCCTGAGCAGTTCCAACAGCAATTTGCAACCTTGTTGGCCAATCTAAGACAGTATGGTTAACTGAATTCGTCGCTGGCACTGACCATCTCTTATTCCCATGAAGCCATCTATCAAGGCTCTGATTCTCCATGTACTCGTATACCAAAAGCTTTGAATCTTCACCGGAAATGCAACACGGTAACTTCACTATGTTGGAATGGCGGATGTTGCCCAGTATTTCAACTTCTGCTAAGAACTCTTTCTCAAGCTTGTGATCCAGTTTCTTACTGTTCCAAATTTTCTTCACGGCAACGGACTCGCCTGAACGGCTAATGACAATTCGGTAAACCTTCCCTGAGCCACCACTTCCGATGAGATTATCATCTGTCAAATTGGATAATATGTTTCCTTCTGTGAAATCCAATCTCTGGAATGAGGTCAGCTTCCATGTTGCTAGATCCTGTCTGCGCTTTTTCCTCCTATAGTCTCGAACTATGAACAAGGTCAACAGTAGGATACATAGGGAAACAACGATGGCTAATGCTAGAATCATGGAAAGATACTTAGAAGACAACTTCCTGGGCTCATGGAGTCTTGAATTGCAGTCTGGAAGGTTTAGAATTGAATTATCCGCACATAGATCAGCGTTGTTTAGAAAACTGTTTTCATATGCAAGGTTATTGAACTGATTCGGGATCCTCCCAACAAGTCGATTTGCTGACAAGTTGAGTGAAGTCAGCTTCAGGTTGCCAATTTCAGGAGGAATTCCACCAGAGAATTGGTTTTCTGATAAATCTAAGTCAAGCAGGTCAGGTAAAGAACCAATCGCAGCAGGGATTTCACCAGAAAGCTTGTTATTGGAGACATCTAATGTAGTTAACGATCTCCATGAGATTATTTCAGAGGGTAGTTCACCGGAAAAATCATTACTGTCAAGAAGCAGAGTAGTAAGGCGAGAAAGATTTGTTATCTCCTTGGGAATCACGCCCGAAAAGAAATTGTTGCTCGCGTGAAAGACGACCAAATTCGACCAAGACGCAATTCCTCGTGGAATTTCACCAGAGAACTTGTTGTCACTGATTTCCACCCTTGACATATTCCACGCAAGTTCACTTGGTAGTTTGCCCGAAAAAGAATTGTTGCTTAACATCAAGGTCGACAAATTGAAAGTTCTCCATAAACCTTGAGGGATCTCACCTGACAACTTGTTGTTTTGAAGTTGAAAAGTGCGTAAAGTAGAGCAATTTCCAAGCGACTTTGGGATTTGGCCACTGAGATTGTTTGTATGTGCAACCACTCCTTGAAGGACGCCTCCAGAACATAAATTTTCAGGCAGTTGGCCACTGAATTGATTCTGCGACACCTCAAATCCTTCGAGCTTTGAATGAAGGCCGAAATCTGGTGGCAAGACCCCACTCAAATTGTTCCGGAAAACACGAAAATCCCTCAGGGCAGGAAGTTGGCCAATGCTTGTCGGCAACTCTCCCGTTAACCTGTTCGAGAACAGGTTTAAAAAGTCCAGATATTGTAACTTCCCGAAGTCCTCTGGAATGGAGCCGGTTAAAGTATTCATCGAAAGATCAATTTGTACCAAATTCAACGCTTCGACGGCTTTGGGTATCTCGCCGGACAGCTTATTGTGGTAGAGATAAACATGAGTTAGATTCTTGAACGAGAACAGCCAACTGGGAAGAGGACCTTCCAAATTGTTTATGGCCAAGTCCAAGTGCTCTAAACTGGAAAGGTTTTTGAAACTTTCAGGGATTTCACCGATCAGATTGGTTTGGGTCATCCATAAGAACCGCAACTTCCTTAATTGACCAAACTCTTGAGGTATTTTCATGGGAGCAAACTCATTATAAGCCATGCCCAGGATCTCAACATTGGCCAAGTTACCAATTTCTTTGGGAAATGTCCCATTGAACTGGTTTTGGTACATGTACAAGGTTCGCAACTCTGATAATCTTCCAATACTTGGTGGAATATTACCGGAGAAGTTATTCGCACCAATATCCAAGTAAACCAGAGTCGACAACCGGTCAATCTCGTCAGGAATGGGACCAACAAAATAGTTTTGAGAAAGGTCTAAGGTTCGGAGCTTTGAACAATTGTAAAGTGGAGGGAACTCTCCAGGGATGTAATTGAAAGCAAGGTCAAGGAGAGTGAGGTTTTTAAGATCACATATCGTTGAAGGAACCCTTACCGTGATGTTTTTGTCACGGAGATGAACTTCGGTGACGGAATTGTCGGTGCAGTTGATCTCCCGCCAATCGCAGGGTGAGGATGACGAGTTCCAGGATCCAATGGATGTTGGATTACCCAGTTGTTGTTTAAGGTTGAGAAGAACATCTCGTTCTCCATTGATGTCTTGTGACATAACTTTGAGGGATATGGAGACGAAGATAAGGAAGAGAAAGGATAAGCGTGGCTCAGACATTTTCGACACAGTTAAGGTCGTCCGTTGTGTAGTTCCTTCTATTTTGCCGCCAACTGCTGACTTTGGAGGTTGGCCTTGCTGGAGGGACGACACTTACATGTGAGATTATATATAAGTAAGCTTTTGCGTCTGTCCGTAAGCTTTTTTATTTACGCTTTTGTTAGATATATTCGTAATTTGGGTTCATCATATTTCATCGAGCATGAATTAATATTTAATAATAAAAAATATTATTATTTAAATTTATAATAAAAATATAAAAATATTTTTATTTTTATTATTTTATAAATAATAATTTGTACTTTCGAATTAATCAAATTCAATTCGAAATTAAATTAAAAAAATAAATTTTGAGCTACGGCCAAGTTATGGACAGCTCTACTTCCAAGCATTCTAATTGGATATGATAATTTAAGTTTAATATTGAATAAAAATAATTAAAAAATATTAAAAAATATAAATATGATATAAATATAAAATTATGTTAAATTTATATGAAATAAAATATTAATATGTGAAAATTCAAATTAATATATATAATATTCTTTAATAATACTTTATTTTATTAATAATATATTTTTAAATAAATGTAATAGTTGACTGTTAACATGCTTATCTCATTTTTAATATATGTCATATAATAATTTTAAATAATATCTCTAAAACATTCTTCAACAAAATCTCTAAAACTTATATATATATATATATTCAATTACAACAATTAATTAAGAAAAATGAGAAATAATTGAATTTTTTAGGATATATTGTCGTATAATTAGACGAACTAATTTATTTGGTTTCAGTCATTTGGGCTGTACAAAAAGAGTATTTCTTTCTTCGTTAATTTTTTAGGGAATCTGTGGGTTTGTTTGTTAGTAATTTTTTTCCCCTCAACCCACCAATGATCACATAGATTTCATTCAGGCTGAATTTTTTTTATTAAAAATATTCTCTTTAAATAGTAGAAATTTAAATTTTATTACTGTTTTGACCAACGTGCACACTGCCAAATGAAGCATGCGATGAGCCTTCTTTTATTTTATTTTTCCTTTTTTTGAAAAATCTCGGTGTGGAATAATCAACCAACGCGGGCTGCTTTGCTTGAGCCGGTTGGCTTAATAATTAGTTGGCTTTAGAGGCAGAAGAAAAACTTGAAAACTTTTCAAAATTTGTCATTATTTTTCCATCATTTACGAAATCTTTTTTTCTTTTTCTTTTTTTTAATTAACCATTTATGAAATTCCTTTTTAACTCAAAAGGGTAAGAGTCAATGTTATGATATATATATATATATATATATTTACTGGTGGGAATTGTCTGATCTTAAAGTGCTTTTAAAATGAGATAAATTGGATTTGTTAAACACAAAAGAGTTAAAAGGAAAAATTGAAATTAAAATTGTTAAAAAGCATTCCAATATTAAAATAGAAGAAAATGGGCAAATATCCATTGAAAATTGAGTGGCTATTTTAGTCTATAAATAGTAAAACTCTAAAGTATAAAACCAACCTTTAAAAAAAAAAAATGAGTTAAAAGCTTCGGCCTAACTTAGGCTTAAGCCAATCAACTGCCTTTCGAGTCTGTAAGTCAACACTCAGCCGCATTCGGTCAATCTAATAACGACGTAAGCATTGATGCAAGATAAACGAAACACTAAACTTGATGTATTCACCTTCATTTTTTTTAATTATTTTTATATTATAATTATATTTAAAATATTTTAATTTATATAAATTTTAATATTTTAATATTTTATATTATTTTTTAATTATTTTTCATATATTATATGTTATTGAAAATTGTCTAATTTACAAAGCTGGCCAGCCAATAAGAGAAGCTTCGAAATTCGAATACATTGAATTTCTTACACTTAATTAATGCCTTCTTTGAATGTTATATTAGTTTCAACAAAATTATTATTGTTTTGCTTGACTATTCACTGGGCTATGCCTGGGTCAAATTGTTGAACGTATATATCTTCTAACTTTTATATTACTTTTCTAGGTTCATTTCACACCTTTCTAGAATGAAAAAGATTGCTCATCCCACGCTCCTCAACGGCTGTTGGCCGCATGTTCCAATCCCGATAATATTAAACGTAATATACGAAAAAAAATATAATATAATATAAAAATAATAAATATATATATAAATATATGAATATTTTAAAATTTATATAATATAAATTATTAATATATTAAAATTTATATAAATATAAAATATTTTAAATATAATTATGATTATTATATAATAAAATATACGTATATAATATAATTAAATAAATTGATTAATATTTTTCATTTCATCATTCCTTCTAGAACACCTTTTAGATGAAAAATATTTTATTGAAACTTGATTTTATATTTTTTTCTTATTTATTTATTAAAGTTTTGGATGAAAGTAGAGTTTATTAATTGTATAAATTTATATATGTATATTAATAATTTTGTATTTTTTAAATAAAACTATTAATATAAAAAAGTTAAGATCATATTCAAAATATAAAATAAAAAATGTAATTAGTTACCAAAAAAAATCAATTAATTAAATAAACAAATTAATCAAGGAAAGAACCAGCATATAATTAGATAAATTCATTATAAAATGAGCTAAGAAATAAGTTTACGGAAGTTTAAGAATAACTTGGAAGCAGCAATTTCCTTGGAGCTCCATCAACCCATTTTTTTTCTTAAATTAAATGTATGGATTATAAAAAGCCAAACAATTGCTGGGTGGAGAGGCTATGTATATCAGTATATGATTAATTATAGTGAAAATATGGTTATATATGTATAAATTAATTAGGTTGAAGAACCCGGCAATTAATTAACATTTACACATTCCACCATTTGATTTCGTATTTGCCGACTCTAACTAACATGTCATATTGTCAAGCTGGCTATACAATTTTGATAAAAGTTTATTTATATTTATTTATGTAATGTAAGTATATTAATATTTATATATATGTATAGGTCTGTCAAATAAATTTGGATCTTTATCTTTGTCAAGACTCGCAAGAAAATTCCAACCATATCAGCATTCACCAGCTTCTGATTAAGTTATAATCTGTCAGCTGGTTTAAGCTAGCTAACTATCGACTGCCCACAGGGCTTGATTTTGCATGTACATTGGTATTTTTTATAGACAAAGTTTTCTTTTCAAAAAGTTAGTGCTACTTTCATTCCTCATAATGAGAATCAATTTGATATTGTATATAGTCATATTCCATATGCTATTGTCAAGACTAGGGATGAATCGAGGAATTTGGTACTAGATATTGCAATTTTGAATACAATTTGATTATTCGATACAAAAAAAATATAATATAATATAAAAATATAAACATGTTAAAATATATATAAAATAAGTTATTAATGTGTCATAATTTATATAATTATAGCACCTTCAATACAATTATATATAATAAAAAAATAATTCAATTACAATTAAAATACACAAAATTGTCGTATCTATTTACCATCCGTCTTTAAAATGATGAATTCTTAACTAACACACCAACAAGCATGCACACAGTCAACACAGAGGTATGTGACTGAATAGTTTGTGTTCCAAACAATAGTTATTATCTATCTCTATATTGGGTTAAAATAGTCTAGTTAATTGGTAAGTGGAAGGTTAATTTTTAATATTTATGTTGTTGTAATCTAATTCTAAAGCAGTCAAGTTAAAGGGTTTTAAAAGTGGAGATAGTACTTCTAGGTCTTGAATCCAATTTCTAAATGTTAGGTGATCTGATTTTCTCTTCCATTATCGCATTTGAATGTTGATCAAATTGCACAGTGCTGCGACCGCTTTTGCTAGAAAGTAGATTGCAAAGTGTAGAAAATATGAAAAAAAACTAGGAATTTCAAAGCCACCAAACCCCCACCATGCCTACTCCATTTTCCAAAAGAAAATGGAAAGTTATTCAAGAGATTTTTATAACCTAATCCCAGAACAATTCAAAATCGAACAGTCTCACGATCTGCCTGATTGCAAAAGTGAAGGGTCCCTTAGTTTCTCCTTTTCTGTGGAAATAATATATATGGATGGTAATTTGCCTAATTAATTAGTGAATAAAAGCAAGGGTCCCTTTCAGCCTTTCTCCAGTGTTTGGCTAATGGAAAAAAATCAGAAGAAAAGTAAAGTTAATGTCAGCAAACACCATTATGAAAAGGAACTAGGTGGGGAGGATGTTACAGTTTGCGCGGTTGTTAAGGAAGCATAGGCTAAATTAAGATCTAGAACATCCAAAACTTTGCGCTAGAGTCAAGTTAGAAGCAATTTCATCATTGGCCTAGTGTTAATTAAGGGTGTTTTCAAACTTTAAGGTTTGGATTTTGGATGGCTAATAAGTTCATATTTTTACATTGGAGTCAGTTTGGACTTTTAAGCTAATGTGGGCATAAAAGTAGTCTTACATTTGTTTAAAAAAAATTAGTTTTATACAGAAAAGACCTTGTATGAATTAACCGAATTATATTTAGTTAAAAAAATCAGTTTTATGTTTAATTAAATATACAAAACCATAACATATTATTTTCTTATTTATAAAACCATATTGAGCATATTCCTTGGGTTTTGATCAAAATGCCTTAGAATATGCATATACCGGCTGTTGTAAAGAGTCACCAAATCTTTTTCTGCAAATTAGACTGGTTCGTGAGCCATTGCCTGTTCAAACTACGGCCCTTTTTTTTTTTTTTTCTTTCAGTAACTGCAAATTCTATCTTCGCACTGACTAAAAAAGGCATATTTCCTGTTAGTGTTTTACATTTTCAATCACATAAATTTGCTCGCACATGTTCTTCGGGTCATGTTTAGGAGTAAGGCATATGTAAACATGTTTTTACCATTTGTAAGTTTTTTTTTTATTTTTTATTTTCTGCAGTTGCAATCAAGAATCATTTGGCATATTTATTTTCTTGTAGAAATAAGCTTTAAAGTCAAGTAAGCGAGAGATTAAATCCTACATACCAAGCAAAAATGCTGATTAGCAATGGCAAAGCAGAATAAGCCCACATCTCATAGTCAAGCTGATGGCCCAGAAAAATGCTTCCTCGGAGGAAATGGTCCCAGGGAGGCCCAATATCAGTAAAAGCTCGGGGTTAGTGCCAATACCAGTGAGGCCCAGTAGCCCACATCTCGTAGTCCGCCATGCTAAGAATGCATGTTTATTGCATTAAAAACTTGTCTGTGTTACAATAGAAGCAAAATTTGCTACATGAACGGTAATATTTCATTAAATCACCGATTACATTAATTAGTTTATGAAATGCAGTGATACGGCCAAATGTTTAAACAAGTAGTCTGAATCAAGAAGCAAAATTCTACCATGACTTAACTGTTGAGAAGCTGGGGATCGAAAAGCACAGGGTTTAATTCACTTAGATGATTAAAATGCATGATTAAATAAGTCCGAAGACTTCTATAAGTGATTAAAAAAGGGCAGGATTACGGAGATATCAGTTAGGCTCTGCTGGTAACGGCGACAAAATGGGCAGCCACCAGTTTATTTGTATTCAAATGATGGCACGGGAGGAGCATCAAAGCTCTCCAAAACCTCCGTCTTACTACTTCCACTACTTGTTGCTGATTCCTGCTTCTTTCCACCACCGAAAAGTCCTCCAAACCATGAAGAGGAAGAAGTTGATGCGGAGGCTGATGATGACGGTGATGACGAAGGTGAAGGTGAGCCCTGTCTCAAACTGTCAACCGATACGGGAGCTTGGTTTGGCAACTGCCCCCTTGGATATCCAGGCATACCGGCTATATTCGGTGCTGGCTCTTCGATTATAATAGGCACCTGTGGTTGGCTGAGAACTTTATTCAACATGATTCCAGCTCCTTCAATCAAAGCAAGCAAAACCCCACCAAACAATGCTGATCTGGAAGCAGCACCAAATCCTTGACGCATTGAAAGAAACCCTCCGGTGGCAGCACCTGCTATAATCGAGTTCCATGGATCTTCTTTCTGTCGGAGGTAAACCATAGTGCAATCAAAGGTGGAAAAAAGGCCACCCCAAACAGCAAAACTACCACCGACGCGAGGGGCATTCATACGCACAGCTTGAGTTCCTCCAATCAACCGAGAACCACTCGGGGAGTTATAGGTGCCTTTCAAGAAGTGGAAGGCTGCACCTCCAACCGCACCCATACCAAAAGCACCACCAATATCATCAAGAATTCGATCAGGGCATGGCTCTCGAGAAGTTTCAGGGGTTCCCATGGTTCACAAAAGACGGTGCCTTTAAACAACCACGAATTTAAAAATTCGCCCATCAAAATAAATTACTCAAAGTTCCACAAACAACAAACAATTATTGCAAAACAAATTGCAAACCTGGGTTTGATTGGAACAACGATTCACCAAGTATCTAACCTACTTTGACTGCAACAAAAAAACGTTAATTACCAACTTCAATGACCTATAAAACCAAACGAAATCAACAAAGTAAGACGTAACATGCCCCAAAAAAGAGCAAAAATTCCTAGTAGACGGATTTCCTTTTAAGGTCACCAGCTATATTCAAGTAATATAACAAAAATGAAAATTGTTTTCATAGAAAACAATCATAAAAGCGATCCAAGCTAAAACCCCATGAAACAAAATAAGAACAGAGTAAAAACCTAGAAAAACATATCACTTTGTAGACGACGAACAATCAGTCTGATACGTAACCCTAAAACATTTGGGAAAAAGAAAAGCAAATAACTTTATTGTATTGCATAAATGAAATTATCGATTTTTTTAACCTCAATCTTGAGCGGAAAATAGAGGAATTTCTACCAAAAAAAAAAGGATTTTGATAATTATTTATGAAACAAAGAGAACATCAGTAAACGGTTAAACCCTAGAAGGCCGGTACCTTTGGGAGGGCAAAGGAATTTTCCTTTTGGGTATTGGGTTTTTTCTTTCTCTGGGTTTTCATTTTTATATCCAAATGGGCTACATATATTGGAGGCCTTTGATTTTGAGCTTCTTTTGCCGGTCTTCTTTAGAGGCTTCTTGTACTCCTCTCTTGTTTTATTTTTTTTTTAAAGGAAAAAAAAGAGTTTTATTAAAAATTCTGACTTTTTCTAATATTTTATGTAAAATTTATTTAATTTAAATACTGTAGATCATTACCTAATAAAGGGATGCAAGGTAATTGATATTTCTTTTTCTTTAATATAAAATTATATATATATATATGCACACTATTTTTAAGAAACATTTGATAATAAATTTATGGCTTTTAAACAAATATAACCCCTTATTTATTCATTCATTCATTCAATAGTTTGTACGATAATTTTAAATTAATCCATCAAAAAGATTGTGAAAATCAATTCATATATATATATATATATATATTAAAAGCCAATTTTGTTGAGGTTTTTCTGGTAGGATGATCGGTGAGCTTGAAAAAAAAACTCGACTTATAAACGTAAAGGAGGTTAGAAGAGTGTAGAAATTTGAGTTTTGAAACTTATTTCAATACTTAATTCAATAAGTTGGTTTCTTTCTCAATCGCCAGGAAACATCCATAGTCTTTTCATTTCAGAAAAGAAAGAAACATTCTTTTAAACATGATTAGAACAAAATCTTAAGTCAACTACAAGCATTTCAAAGAGATCTTCCAAGTCCCATCAGGTTCCATTTCCATACATCTAGTTGACCTCTAAAAGTGCAACCAAAAAAACAAAAAAGGCAGGAACATAAGATTGAAATACAAATACATCTCAAGCAATCCATCATTTATATTCACAAACTTTTTCTATGAACATTATAGCTCAGAACTGAGAAGAAACCATCCAAAATGATATGTCAACCTCCATGAAAGGATTGCAGATGAGATGATAGATCTGACGTTTTGAACACCAAAGTTGAACTTCATGCTACCAGAACTTCTCCATTGGAAAGATAAAGGAAATTCCCCACACTTTTTAGAAGTTATCTTCAAATATGGACTGCAGGATCAAATGCTGTCTTCTCTTTCCCATTGCTACCAACTGAAAGCAGCCAAATATACCCAGAGTTATTAGAAGGTTGGCCAACTGAAATTGATAACAATTTTATTACTTTTAATGACACAAAAAAAAAAAAAAGGTATAACTTACTCTGTAGAGTTGAAAGTTCAGAACTCTTCAATACATGCAGCCTTTTTGCAGTAGAAACAAACATGCTGCCAAATGAATGAACTCCAGGATCAAAATTATTGGAGCCATAATAAAAGATCAATTGGCATAAAAGGAAATAAAAGAAATTATAGTTTGATTCAAGTTTATATAAAGGTAGCTTCAAGAACCATGATAGAATAGAATAAAATAAGAATTTGGGCCACCTGTTTTTCTTAATACTGAAATACAGACAGTATGCCAGCAAATTTTGATCATGAAGAAACAGATTTTTTATACCGAATTTTGCAGATGAATAACAGTTATGAAAGATTCATTGTTAAAAATTTAATTTGTGTAAGCTGATGTTATAATCCAAGGTCCAATATCGATAAAAATGCTTACCGCCATGGGACATCCCCAACGAGAATCCTGTCTCCTTCATCATCTTCATAAATTAGAGTATATTCCCCCCCAACTCCAGCTAATGAACCTGTATCTGCTTTTGATAATTCCTCAATCTTGCTTTTTTGGGTGGGAGAAGAATCTCTTTGAGCTAAGATATAATTGTAAAAAGAAAACAGTCAACTTAAGCTAACATAAAGTAGGATGCTAAGATAAAAGTAAGCAATAACTGCGGTGGAAGGAACCTGCAAGCAAACCACTGAACAGCTCATCTATGGCAAGTGAGAGTTCCTCATAGCTGTTATAGGCGCTGAGATTCACTTTCCTTCCAATGGGAATTCCTTCCATGTTGATCTTTACAAACAACTGAGTTCTGGGATTTTCTGGTTTTCCACCAGTGTCTTCCTTGCCATTTGATGATTCAGAAACTGGCTTCGACAAGCTGCTGCTCACAAGGTTTTTCCGGAATGACCGAATTGGAGGCCACCCAACAACTGGGGGATATGCAATTCGGCTCATGTTGAGGCTGCAAGATGACCTTTATTAAATTTCGACACATTGAAAGGATATTTTCTCTCATACAAGGAAAGTATCAAAAGTTAAAAGCATAACAACCTTTTATTTGAGGTATTATTGTGTGCGGAGGCATCTGCATCAGCAGTAGCAAGACTAGGACATGCTTGCCTATCAGCAAACTGAACCTCTGCCATCCTAGAGCTACACGGCTGCTTTGAAAAATCGTCAGCCATGCCGGCAAGCTTCTTGGAGATTGGTAAGTTTTTCAAAAATGAAGCCTTTGAATGTTGCGGCTCCTTCTCGGTGTCTTTCAAAACTGGGGAATATACCCTAGAGCCTGAGGACCATGGAGTTGGATTACAATTCACTTTATCACCTGTTTTCTCAATACAAGAAATCTTTTGACATTGGGATTTGGTAGTATCTCTGCACCAGTCTTCTTCTCCTATTATTGTTTCAGCTGTTTGTTGGAAAGCTCTCTTTGTTCCTGGTGTTGTATTGCTGTTGTAGCCATGGACTTCCCCAGGAGGACCAAGCCTCAGCTCCAACTTTCTGTCTTCTGAGATCCATTCTTTGTTCATAGGATTTAGATTCAGCAACTGAGGATATTCATCCATCTTATTTAGCCACCATAACAAGGTATGAAAGAGATTCTTGCTGGTTGGTTGCACAATGAAGCTATATTTTGGTTCTTAGAAAACAGGCTTAGTTCAGTCAAAAACTAACTGAAAATCATATGGATCTTAAGAGAACTGCAGGAAAAAAAGTAGGATTATTAAAAGAAGAATTCCATGGTGTATATATTGTGTCTACCTAAAGGCTAAAACAATAAAATAAATTAACCTACAACAACCTAAAAAATCTAAGTACTTTCAGCTTA
>JAQSVH010000010.1:3886013-3897732 GCA_029448705.1 Adansonia digitata
ATAAATGATTATCAATATTATATAACATATATTTTTATTAATAATCATCATAATATATATGTTGTTATTATTTTAACAAAATTAAGAATATAAATATATTATCATTTTAAATATATCTTTATAAGTTATTAGAAAAAAATAAAAAAAAATACTACAACTACGTGGTATATGTTACATGCAATATTTCGAAACATTTAGTAATTTATGTTAGGTTGATTTTTATAAGACTAGAATGAGAAAAAATGAAAAAAAACTTAACATGCATACAAAAATCAATAAATTTATCTTCTTACCTTTGCCATTAATATATATATATATATTTTTTAAATTAAATTTGTTTATAAATTAATAAATCAAATATAGCCAAACTAAAATTAAAAAAAATATATTTTTCAACCTTCGATTTCAGTAGAATTTATCCATAAATTTAGGCAAATAATTCAACTTATGATAAATATATTTATAAAAAAATGGTATTGCAACTCATGATAAATATATATTTACGATTACAATTAACTAATTTTATTTCTCACAAATAATATAATAGTTTTATATTCATAAGTTTCATTTTAAAGTATTAATAAAATAAGCTCTCAAATAATTATAAAACTCTCAATTAAACATAGAGGCTTAAATGAATACTAAAATTTCACAAATTCATTATGGGAATGAAGTATAATTAAAAATAAATAAATTTGGCTTTAAAATTAAATATAAAAATGTGCAATTTTCTTCTGTGGATAGATTTTTAAAAAATGAGTAAAATATAAATAGTTTTTATAAGCGAATAATTTCTTTAAATAATGAATGACTTTTAAAAATAAAAAAATAATTTTTAATAAAATATATTATATAAAATATTAAAATACATAATCATTCCTATTTAATATTTTAATTTTGTTTGATTTTATTGTATGTTCAACAATTAAGTCGGTGTGTGGCTCTAGTAATGGAACAAATATTGCTATAGTTTAAGGGCTTATTAGTTTTTTTATTATTAAACCTTTAATTTTCAATGACAGCAATCTTATACTTGTTTCTTGGTATAACAGTTGGACTGCAAGAGCCAAACATGACTTAAGAAAATTATCGGCTTGGACCGGCCTCGAACGGTTTGTCTGTACAATTCCAGTGTCCAGATTCCTTACGTCACGAGCTGATTAATTTGATTATGGCGACAGAAATTTGTAGAAGGCAGCGAGAGAGGATGGAGAAAGCAAACATATTCCGGAGCCAAAATTGCCGCAAGGCGGGGGGCGATTAATGGCGCGACGACAACATAAACGTTCATAAATCCCTTCATTTCCAAACAAAACCCTCAAAAAGCAAGCAAAAAAAAGAGAAAGGGGAAACAAGAAAATGGAAGACGAAGTGGAGAGGCGACTGATAGAACAGATTCTAGAACTCGAGGACGAGGAGTTACAGATCGAAGAAGTCGAAGGTCTTCCCGAATTGTCCGACGATGATCGTGACGCTACGTAACTACTGTAACCATATAGATATTTATATTTTTTTTCCACAATTTGATTTGTTGTTTACCTTTGCTTTTAGAATTTATTTTCGTTTAATCACAGTGTTCATAGTGTTGGTTGGACTGAGGGTTTAGGGCTATTTAAATTTACTAGTATTGCAGTTTGAACTCTTTTGAAACTCACCTGGTTGTTTTTGCCATTTTATTTCATTTTTAAAACATTCAGACTTTTAGTGAGAAAGTGCTATTAATTACTGGAACCTATTTAGTTTAAATTACAGTATTTTTAAGATTTGTTTCAGTTCGAGTGCTATGGCGTTCTATTGGTTTGTAACTTCGTTTTTCATTTTGTAGTGGCTGTGCTTCAACTGATGACTTTACCTTCAATACCTATTTGACTTCCTTACATTCATATCTCGGTGGTAATCATATGCTCTCTATTTAATACAATAAAGCTTTTGTACAGTCTTATCTAAACAGTTTGAGATTCACTTCATAAAATATATATGACAGAGGTTGATGAAACACGCTACAGATCTGCTTTTTGGGAAGGTGGTGCCATCTTGAACCTCCCGTTGTTCTATCTAGAAGGTATTTACTCATTGCGATTTATTTTTGGATCACATTGGTTGGCATAGTTTTGGATAGATTGTGGTTCTGGAGGTATTGGTTTATCAAAAGTCCTGGTAAAGTCATAAAGCTTTAGTACCATTTGATATTTAACGTTTTTATGTGATTTCGATCGATGTGTGACAAATGGCTTACATAAGCCTGATTCATTTATTATAGGTTTTGATCTCTATAGTTAGTTTTCTGCTGGTCGGTTTTGAATCACATATTTCATATCATCCTTTATGTTTTATTACCTATTTTAATAACCTTCCTCTTTCATTTAACATATCGAAGAATTTTAAACCCTTTTGTTTGATTTATATGTACCAGGGGTAGTCCTGTTCCCAGAGGCCACTCTCCCACTGAGAGTTATAAAACCCAACTTTATAGCTGCAGTTAACAGAGCAATGACCCAGGCTGATGCTCCTTACACCATGGGTGTGGTTGGTGTACTCCCCATCATATATTCTGTTTTTAACCTTCTTTTTCATGCGTGATTTATTTCTTGTTGATCTTTCTCTTGGATAATGAAATAGTAAGTAAACTTTTATACAGGTCCGTGCTTACAGAGACTCTGATGATGGTCCGTTAAGGCTAGCAAAAATAGGGACAACTGCAGAGGTATACTTGCTGAGCTGTTTGTATATTTTTGCTTGCTTACAGTCATTTAACTTGCATTTTATGACATTTTTGTCCAATAACTTATAGCATTGCATAAAAGTTGTTACATGTTTGAAATAAAATACCTCTTTTTTGTACCACATACCATACATATACTCATACACAAAGAAAAAGGTTATTGAAGGTCTGAACAAATGCAGTGAATGTTTTTAGGTATAGGTGTGAATAAGTAGGTGAAGAAAAATGCTATTGCCAATGAATATGTGTTGCCAAACTGAATTCTGCTTGATAAGCCAATTTTTATTGGATCAGAGAAAAGTATGCTGTGGTAAGAGTTGTCTGTTTATGTGATGTGATGTATTCTTAGGAGCAGCTTGTAAGTTCCAGTCCCATTTCATAATGATTTTAAGCCTAACTACATTTTTTTTACAATTTTTTACTTAAATGTATTAATTCTCATTTGCAGATTCGGCAATATCGTCCGGTAGAGGATGGTACGATTAATGTGGTTACTCGTGGCCAACAGCGGTTTCGTTTGAGACGTCATTGGATTGATGCGGAAGGAGCTGTAAGAAAAGTCTTTTTTCGAGAGTATCCTAAAGCATATTTATTGTTAATACCTGTATGATAGAATGCTAATTTCTTGTAACTTCTCATTTCTTTAAGCCTCGTGGAGAGATTCAAATTATTGAAAAAGATGTTCCATTTAGAACCCCTCGAGATGCATACGCAAAATTGGTACCATTAAGTAATCTGAGAAGCCGACAGATGCTATTTTTAAATGCATCATCACGGGGAGGTGGGAATGAGGAAAATTTTTCAATAGCAAATTCAGAGGAAAGCTTTGAGAGTGAACTTTCTCAAACAGAAAGGAGACTTGATCGGTATGAAATTGCTGCCTGTTACGAGTCTGATAGGACTGAAGAGTCAACAAGTAGTGATGATGACAATAAATTGTCCATGTCAGACAACCAATCAGGAAGTCCATGTCTAAATGACTCTAGCTTCATAGGTTCATCACCTTCTGAACATGAGAAACAAATCAGAAATGCTGGCTTGGGAATTGGGACCAAAGACATGACTCGCAAAGTGGCAGCACCGAGGTCTCATCTTTCATGTACAGTTTCAAGAACATTCTGGCCCTACTGGGTATATCGTATGTATGACTCATATTGTCTTGCTCAAAGGGTAGCAGGTATCTTAACTTTGATTTTAGTTGTTTCTCTATACTCCTTTGCATCCACCTTATTAAATTTGTTTGCTTTAAAGATTTTGCTCCATAGTTATTCATGAGAATATTGTTTGTTCTCATCTGGCACTTAGTCGAAGGTTTGAGTCTTATAGAAGAATTTCTGCAGAAGAGATTACATTTGGTTCCTGATACATGGCAGATTCTAGAATATGAGTTTAAGACGAATCATTTTGGTCATTTGATAGGAGTATTTATATTCCCTTTCTCTATCATACTTTGTATGCTTGCAAGGACGGTGTTTTCTGCTGTGATACATTTGAAAAAAGAATAAATGAATAGTTTGCATACACAAACACATATAGGCATTGTAATTGCTAAATGGCTGCTTATGTAGTTGTTTCCTTTTCGCCTGGTCTTGTTTTTAATTCTCGATGGTGTTGAATGTTTGGTATTGCTATGTTGTAGATATGTGGAAACAAATAGTTGGGATGCCGAGCATGGATGGTTTTGTGAAGAAGCCTGATCTTTTGTCTTTTTATATTGCAAGTAAAATTCCTGTCTCTGAACCAACAAGGCAGGAGCTTCTAGAAATTGATGGCATTTCATGTAGACTGCGCCGGGAAATTGAGTTACTTGAAAGACTTGATTGTATTCGATGTAAGATCTGTAAGGTACTCTCTCTCTCTTTGTCTCTCGTGTTTGTGAATACCCTTGTCATATGATTGCATGCTTTCTCCTGTTCTTAATGGACAAACATGCGGTGCTATGGGCTTTGTCTTTACCAATTTTCATTCAATTGTCATTTTTTTTTCCCTTCAGACTGTAATTGCTAGACGCAGTGATATGTTGGTGATGTCTAGTGATGGTCCTCTGGGCGCCTATGTTAACGCACATGGCTTTGTGCATGAGGTGATGACTTTTCGCAAAGCAAGTGGCTTAGCAATCAGAAGCCCACCGATTAAAGAGTACAGCTGGTTTCCTGGGTATGGCCTTAAACTCTTCCTTTCTCACCGGCCAGTATGAAGTTAATCATGTCACACAACATGGATAGTTGACACCTTTTCATCACATATTTGTATTCTCATATTATTTTGCCTCGGGGTCTATCCATAGGTTGAGATTTTCAATGTTCTTTAATTACAAGTGATATGTTTCCTTATGGGATCATTGACTTTGATTTAAATTCTAGGTAGGAAATCAATCCCCTAGATTAGCCTTGGATAGTAACTGGTAACGACTAGTAATAAGTTGTTTTAAAAAGGATAGAGCTGAAATGGTTCCATGTTGATATAAGCAGTTGGCAAGAGTAAAGTGATTCAGTTCTGGTTTTCATGATTTTCGTCGGGTCATTGCAAACTTATATTTGTGATCGTACATGATAATAGTTGACAAACAAGGATTTATTCCTGTGACAATTTGTGTTGGTCTAGATGGGGAGGCTGTAAACCAGTAAATTAGGTCTAATCAATCAATATGCAAAACTTGTTGACACCTCCATGAATTGCAATATTATCTTTTGATTGTTCTCTTATTCTTTTTTTTTTTTATTTCGCCGGATTACCATGATTAAACATAACTGTTGTTTTCCGCAGGTATGCATGGTCAATCATAAATTGTGCATCTTGTGAAACCCAAATGGGGTGGCTTTTTACCGCCACGAATGAGAAGCTGAAGCCTAAATCCTTTTGGGGTATAAGGAGTTGTCAAGTTACCGATGACAGACGATAGAAAGCCTTGTGTTCTCAACTCAACTACGTCCTAAAATTTTCACTAGTTAGTTAATATGCAAAACCAGACTGTCGGAGATCTTATATAGTATATATAACTTCGTAGCACTATCTTGTACGGGCATGTAGCCCTTGATAAATGGAAAGTTAACATTTCATGCTGCTATTTGTGGCGTTCTAAGTAAAGCCATACAGCCATGTGGTTGCTAGATCCTAATATAAATAATTTAATTCGTTTGGGATTGTAGTAATATAATAAACATAACATAACATGTTAAACATTTTTAACATGATTAATATGGTATATTTAATATAAGTATTATATTGTTTTTTAAATTTTGATAATTTAATAACTTATGTTGTGTTTATTTTCATGATATTAACACCAAAATATATATATTATATGTATATTCAAATAGTTACGACTCAGGACTACTTAATTGATTGGGGGAATGCGTGATTGGTGAATTAGTAATCCGTGTTATGGGAACACAAGCTGCCTCAATCGGCCTTTAAGCTAACACAAAAATCATAACACGTGGTATGACAATTTCCATTTTGAGGAAGGTTCGTTAAAACTTTTAAATATAATAAAATGTAACACATTTCATTGAAAAGACTGAATGTTATTTCGTTTAAAAAAAAAAAGAAAGAAAAAAACTGAATGTTTCCAAACATAGAAGATTAAAAATTAACAGTGAGGTTCCTACCCAAAAAAATAATAATAATAATAATCCAAGTAAAAAATAAATCAACAGTTCCTGCTAGTAGCTATGCCATGAACCTCACTTAAATAACTTGAGAGATCAAAAACCGAAGCAATAAACAATAAAGGAAATTTGGCGACAAAATAATTGAAGTGAGATTGAGGGCTGACAAAATATTAGGACTCTGTTTCAAAATTTTAACGGTAGCTTCTGTAGACCGGGCTGTACATGCAGCTCTCGGCATATTTAACAAGATCCTCGGGTTGAGGAAGATGAGAAGCCAGACCTATCAAAAGGGAATGTTAATAAGGATGTATATGGCGGAAAAGTGATTTTAAAAGCTTAACAACATTATAACAGGGAATTTGACATGATCAAGCATCAGTTTTCGGGCTGGAAAACTCACCAAGTTCATATGCCTTGGCAGCAACTTTTGCAGCAATATTGGCTGATATCTTTCTGATGTTGGAAAACGGTGGGTACATCATTCCCTGTTCGTTGTGTTCCTCTGTCACTTGCAAAGCCAATGCTTCGGCTGTCACAAGGGGGGGAAAAAAAACCGAAAGCCCTTAGGTCCAATTGCCACCATAACCAAATGCTTAGTAAATACTGGTAAAATGGGTGTTACAGAAGGATTTTTTTTTTTTTTTGTAGAGACAGTGTGAAGGAGGCTAATATTTTTGGGTGGCTTGGTGAACTTACAGGCTGCCAAAAGCATGTCATCGTGTACACGAATTGAACCGGACATTATCAAACCCAAACCAAATCCGGGGAAAATGTAAGCATTATTTGCCTGAATGGCATTAAACAAGGAGATAAAAGTCAGAATATAAGAAAAAAAATTGGGTGCAATTAAATTTCCAAACTTCTTCAAAATATTTCAAGTATAGGTAGAACCTGGCCAGGTACGAAGAGTTTGCCATTGTATTCGAATGGGTCAAATGGGCTTCCACTGGCAAAGATTGCACGACCCTGCAGAAAACAAAAATGAAAGAAAAGATAAAGATTGCAGAAAGAGTTTTAAGACTAATTTACTTGATGTGTATAAAATTGCATCTCGTATACCTCACTCCATGTATATGCTTCTTCAGCTGTACACTCGGCTTGCGAGGTAGGGTTGGAGAGAGCCATGATAAGAGGTTTCTGCAAGTCAACGATCGGGGTTAGTACAAAACTCTTCAGCTGAGATGATGTCAACATGCATACATAGATATAAATAAACCTCATTGAATGATGCCATGGCCTCGACAACCTCCTTGGTGAATTGCTTTCCCACTCCAGATGTTCCAATCAGGACAGTTGGCTTGATTGCCTGATAATAATCAAGACAAAAGTGAGTAAGGAAAGAAAAAAGTGAAACATTCTTTTTTTTTTTTTTTTTCTTTTTTGAATCTTGATGAGTAATTCAAGACAAATTTACACACCTTGACAGCATCTATGAGTTCCTTGACAGGTTCATGCTCATGAGCCCAAGGTTTCTTGAAGTGTTGAAGTGATTGCTTGCGAGAGTCAACAATCAATCCCTGCCACATAATTCAACCTCGTCACAGTGAGAAACGATGCATCTTTTATACAAGATGTTCAGATGAAATTCACCCTACCTTTGAGTCTACAAGCCAAATCTTCTTGCGGTTCTCCTCAATCGGATTTCCAGTCTGTCAAGAGACCATATATATTTATGTTTAGCCATAAACCCTTTTCAAAGGAAACAAATATTTAGCAAAAGAAAATTGTTACCTGCTTTGATATTTCAAGAGCTATGAGCTCAGCTATACCAGTTCCAGCCTATCAACACCCAAAAAGAAACGTGATTAAGACCTAAGAATTGATGAAATCTGGACAGCCTAGTAAGGTAGCAAGTATTGTCTAGAAAAGTTCAGTTCCCTTGTTGGCATTGTGTTAATTGAGCCTTACCTCACCAGCACCCAGAAACAAGAACCTATGGTCGTAGAGAGTTCCACCAAGTAATCTCAGTGCTGCAATAAGCCCAGCCAGCACCACAGATGCTGTACCCTACCATTATGAAAGAATTACCATATGAGAAGGAATATCACCATTAAGGAAAAAAAGAAGAAGGGAATCTAGTTAAGCATATTACCTGTATGTCGTCGTTGAAAACAAGATGAGTTGAACTGTATCTTGCCAAAAGCTCAAATGCATTGTGGTTTGCAAAATCTTCAAACTGAAAATCAGGGTTTTAGCTTATTCAGAGAATGTAAAATTCCAGAAGTTAAGGCCTAACATGAACATATGAACTGATGATTACCTGTATTAAAACTTTCTCTCCATAATTCTGCTTAACTGCAGACATGAACTCTTGTAGAAGTTCAGCATATTCCTGCCCCATGGAAAACCAACGTACTTCATTATTCCGGATATGGAGGTACATTTATGGCATAACATATTACGACTTGATGCAAATATATATATAGACGTAAAGGAAAATCACCAAACCTCTCCAGTTGCCCTCCTTTGCCTGAGCCCGATGTAGAACTCCTCATTCAACAACTTCTCATTATTCGTCCCAACATCAATAGTAATTGGCAAGCACTGAAAATGTTGAATCAAGGTTGTAAATAATTAAATTGCCAATTAGCTGAGTTAGGAAAGGATTTTATTCAGTTTGATTAAGCTGCAGAAAGCCTGAATTATAAAGAAATTTGAATCAACATTATATATATGCAATTAGGAGACTGCTATGGCATTACTGTAACCAAATTTTAAGTACAAACTTGCCTGCAGGCAAAAAAGGTTGAGAAAAAAAAGGGAAAAAAATCATGAAACTGACTGGTTTTAGCAACGCTTACTGCTGAGGGACGGACTCCACCCAGAGCAGTGTAAAGAGAAAGTTTTCCGACCGGTATACCCATTCCCTGACAACAAATCATAATGTTAAAAATCATTAAGTTGATCTACGAGAGTGAAATGATCACTGTTTCAACTGCAGCTTCAAGACTAATATCGGATTACCTGGCAACCAAGGTCCCCAAGGCCCAAAATTCTCTCACCATCAGTGACAACAATGACTTGAACGGTTCTTTCGGGCCAGTTTTTCAGTACTTCAAGAATCTTCCCCCTGATAGATTGTGACGCTTAGTTATTGTTATGCAACAGCAACACTTTAAAACGACATTAGGACAAAAGGAAAAGACACGATGAAAGGCATACTTCTCTTTCAAGCTGATGTAAAGACCCTGAGGGCGCCTGAAAATGCTGCCATATTTTTGGCAAGCCTCACCAACTGTTGGAGTGTATACAACCGGAAGCAGTTCCTCCACGTTATCGATGAGAAGCTTGTAAAAGAGTCGTTCATTCCTCTCCTGTAAAATGCAATAGACCATCAGTAAAGGTGTCAATAGGTGCCATATCCTATGGTACTCGGACTAAAGGTTGAGTGTCGGTATATATTTGGCGGATTATATCCCTTATCCATGTTCAAACAAGTGTTGACCGTAGGTAATTTAGGGGAAAAAAAAAAGAGTCCAGAGTAAGATAGGCCATATCACAAACTATGTGGGGGAATGCAAGGCATGAACAAATTACCTGAAGATCCATCATTGCCATGTATCGTTGCAAAGGAACTTCATATTGGCGAAGGTTCTGCATCAGCTTCTTCTCCTGAAGCTCCTGACTCATAACAACAGGTGGAAGAAGGCCACGAAGGTAGTGTGCGTCTCTCTCTTTCTCAGAGAAGGCAAGCCCTTTGTTATGACGTGGGTCACGCATCAAGGAATACCCACTACGATAAGAAAATAACACAAGATCTCATTTTTTTTTTTTCTAAATTCGGAAACTTCAAATCAATTCAGACATTCAAAAGCTAATGAATCGAATAAGAATATAAAAAGGCAAGAACAATAGTTATACCATTTCTGTTTATGTTACAATGCATTACTTGTTTGCAAGTACTCAGTTTCTAAATCATTAAACAATAGCAACTACAGTGACAAATATGGTTTTATATTAATCTGATGCAATTTTCAATTTCATGGTAGAAGATTTAACTTTTGTCAGTAGAAAGCTGTGATCTTTTTCCTTTTCAGTACTCAGATTAACATTGAGAATTTTTTTAGATCTAAATATATTACTATACTATGAAACAAAAACTGAAAATGGAAGGAAGATAATATTGGCATTGGTGCAGAAAAAAAGAGAAAATCAATCACCTAGCAACAGAGACAGTCCAAGGAGTGATAGGCTGATCTAACGTGGCACTATCCTCACCGTACATATCTTCAACACCACCAGCGACAGCCGACGTGTTGTCCACTAAATCACCACCGTTCATCATTGTTCAATGAAATAGTAACGACCAAGATTTTCTTTCTTTCACCAAACACCGGTCTCTGCAAAACCAACAGTGGCTGGGGCAAAAAAAAAAAAGGAACAGAACAGAGAAACAAGCCAGATAAAAACAAGCTTTTTTGCTTGATGGTTTAGGAAACAAAAACCAACCCTTTTTTATAGGCAGAGTAAAAGTAAAGAAAAATCCAAATTTAATTTGTTTGATGACAGTTGAAAACCGAAGCTTGGTGTTGTTTTATTTCAATCCCAGCTTTCAAAAAGACGATCCTAGGACAAATATACATATATATATATATATATATATTCTTAAAATATAATTTTGTCTAAAGAAAAATGTCGAAGCCATAAAGGAAGCAGGAATGATTAATGATTAAATAAAATAAATGCTGGTAATTGGTAGCAATAGTCGTAACTTTCCATGAAAGCATCCTGCTAGGAAGGAGAGGAACGTGGCAAAAGACTGAGTGCTATGAAACGCAATAGATTTCTCACGTTTTTCAGCCTCTTTCCATTTTTTTTTTTTTTTAACTTTTTCCTGTTCGTTTCCCGAGATTGTAGAGAGTTGGAATGGTAATTCTTGCAGTCCAATGCCATTACCTTGAGAAGAGGCTAGGCTATTCCCTCGTTCTGCTTCTGGTCTTGCTATTTTCTCGTTCTCCCTTGTTCTTTATATAGACATTGCGTTTGATATATTTTATATTCATAAAAATTTTATATATAAATAATTTAATAATTTATATTAGATAAATATTCATATATTTAAATTTTTTTATTATAATTATTACTGTATTTAAAATTATTGGGACATTATATATATTTTGAAATACAAGATGGTCGAAGAACTCCTTGGATTGTAACAAAATGTGAGTACAGTAATAGCAGTTTTACATATAGAACAAAATTGAAATGCATTCAGCTCATGCAACTTAAAAGGTAAATATATAGCATAGTAGTTTATTACATAAATAAAAGGGAAAATGTGTTCATTAAACATATATTTTTTTAAACGTACCAAAGATGAGAAGTGTGCTTTCCGTTTTTCACAGCTTAGCTTAGCTGCCAACAATTCCACCTCGTATTTGTT
>JAQSVH010000010.1:3911425-3928566 GCA_029448705.1 Adansonia digitata
CGTACCAAAGATGAGAAGTGTGCTTTCCGTTTTTCACAGCTTAGCTTAGCTGCCAACAATTCCACCTCGTATTTGTTAGGTATGCTCTTATTACTCTTTGCAGCGACTTGGTAGGTAATTATTATTGTTATGCATTTATTTCAAACTATTATTATTTCTTTTGGATTGCTGTAACGTATTCAATACTTCAAACTTAAAATACGAATTATGAAAGGATTTTAGTCTATTAAGTGTTATTAATTATAGTAATATCTTTGTTTAATTTTTAATGTATGCATTGAAAATAATAAATAAAATTTTTAATTATTTATTAATATATAGATATATTAGTTTATGACCTTTGTAGTGAATAAATTATTTTTATCTATTTTATTAATTATTTAGTATGCATATTAATCTCTTGCTCATGTGTTATAATTTTATTTATATTATTAATTTATTATATGAATCATATATAAATAAAATTAGGGTTGAATTTTTACCCAATGACTACTTATATTAGAAGTTAACAAATAAATAATATATATATATATATAAATAATAGTCTGCAGTTGCTGTAACTGATAAAATTATAAGTAAATTTATTGAAATTTTAAAATAATGAAATACGATATATTCGTACTTTTATCTTTATATTCTCTCTTAAGTTTAAAAATGAAGAGTTATAAAAATGAATTCAATTTTTGAAAAAGAAAAATTAGTTTTTAAAATTTTTTTTAATGAGATAAGATACAATTTTTTTATTATAATTTTTTTTATTTTAAATGATTAATTTATGCACTAAAATTAAAATTTTAACATTTAAACATCTGATTTAGTATTTAAAATTTTAATATATACTTAATTAGATATTAATTGTTTATGTGTCGAATAAATAACACGTCAGCATAGTATTGTGCATACTATATTTGCTCAAAAATCAGATTATCTGTTTAAATTCAAAGATCTATCTAATATTTAAAAAAATTTAAATAAAAATATTAAATTTAAAAAATAAAATTAAATAATTTTATTTATAAATATAAATAAATATAAATATAATTTATAATTTATAATTTTAATTAATTAAATTTAAATTAAATATATTTAATATTAATACTGCCGCAAAACTCTAAAGTGCGGAGCCTTTCTAAATTAAAAAAAAAAAAAAAAAGCGGAGAAGAAGAAAACAAAAACAGGGGAAAAAAAGTAAGAAAATAATATATAAAAAAATTAAATTCAAAACTCCAAAAGCGCTTAAACTGCCATTCTTTTTACTATAACTCACACTCTGTGAAACTTAAACGCATTAGGTCTTAGGGTTTTGCGAATTATATGTATATATATATATATATATATTCAGAGCTTCCTCATTTCCCATACATTCCCAAGTACCCACCAATTTATAGTTTCTATCCCTTTTTTTTTCCAAAAAAAAAAAAAATTCTATTTTTGGAGTGCTTGATGGATCGTCTGCGCCCAAGACAGATACATAGGCTAGTCTTCTCTGGATTTAGAAAAGCTGAGGTGAAAAGAATAAAAAAAAACTCTACTCTTTTCTGTTTTAAGTGGCATTTCTTTATATGGGTAGTTATCGGTTTCTCCAATGTTAGTAAATGTGTAGTTTTAGCTGTTACTTTATGTTTATATTCATGGTTTTTGTTTCTAAAGAATTTCACCGGGTTATTGTTAACTTGAAAAATTCGTATGTCCGTGTTCATATTTAAAGTATTATTGATTTATACAAATTTTGGCACATTAATAATTCATTTTATATAAATTTTGACATATTCGTGTTATTCTTTGACATTGTGTTTTACTTATTATTATCATGTCTAGTCTAATGTTACTTGGTCTAGTTGTTATTCATGCGCTATTATCAATAGTAGTTTCCATATGATTGAATGGTTGAGAAATTTAGCTTGAATTATGGGGTCTAGAACAAATTGTGGTATGAAATTTTTAGTGTTTTTTTTTTTTCTTTTGCGTATATTCATCTTTCTCAATATCAAAAACTTCCTATATTTCTTAACGTATTGTCCTGTGTTTCTGCTTCTGGTCAGCGCAAGCACATGTTGATGTTGTTTGTAGTTGATGATAATGTGAAGTTAAAGTTCTTGACGATCGTGCATGTGATAGTTTTGATTGATTTTGCAATGTTTCGCACGTTTGTATTGAAATTAGGATCTTTTTGGTTTAACATAGTAATGTATGTTTGAATGTCGTTGAACATTTTGCCATAAGCGAAACAATGCAATCATTATACTGAATTTCTGTAGTAACTGTTTAGAGGCCTCATGTTTGCAGTTTCTACAAAGCTATTGTGTCATGGGATTACAAAACATATATATATATATATGCCATTTTTGTTACTTCATTATACACAGATTGAGAAGATGGAGAAATTGTTCATGGAATCAAGAGAGCTGATGCTGAGTAAGGAGTTTTGTCAAAAATTAGCAAGAAGATTCAGGTTTCTTGCATTTCATGTATATCTCTTCCCCCCTCGCTCTTTTCCACCCTTTTAGATTAACCAAATGGATTAGCTTGGACTTAGATGCATGTTGTCTTTCACAGTTCATCATCGGGTCATGCTCGCAAACCTATTGTTAAATGGACCGAGGTCTTTCTTTCATTTTCTGTGTTATTTATCTTATCATTTCTCAACTTGTCCTTCAATTTTGGTTATGTTTTCATATTTAGTAATTTAGGATCGCTCCTATGGTCGCTAAGTTCCTTATTGTTTCTCAGGTACAAAGCTGGTTCGTAGCTAGGCAGCAAGCAAGCATATCCAATGTTCTTTCCTTTACTGGTACACCCAAAAATCAGTCCTAATTCCCTGAAACTTGCCCTCTAAACAGTGGACATCAAAATTCTCAGATTCTTAAAGGTGTGTGTCTTTCGGGAATTTGAAAAAAAAAGGGGCAAAATTGGGAAAGTTTCGGATATCGGGTTGTAATACAGTTTTTAGTTCAATTTGCTATCTCGTTTTGGAAAGATGAAAGCTCTATAATCATTAAGGATATGGCTCCAGACCTTTGTTTTTGCACAAAAATGTTGTATAAGCTAATTGTTATTAGGATTTAGTTCTAATCGGCTTTGCCTGTGTAAGGATCATAATCACAAAATTGCACCTTTGTCTCTCTTTGAGCAACAGGGTGAAAGAAGTGGCCCTCACTGTCATAGTTCTTTCTTTTACTTGTGAAGTAAAATTTTTACTAGCGGTTCACTTTTACTAGTAGTTCACTAGTGTTCATATGCAGAAAATCTCATAGTGGTTTCTTGGTCATGTCTGGCATTGCTGTGTAATCTAGAAAACTTGGCATAAAAATTGAAATACTGAACTGAACCGCCCGTTTCATGTTCTGGAGAAAAGTATATTCTTTCTTTGCTAACTTTTTTCCCTCTCTCTAGGAGTGGGAGAAAAGATCCCTGATCTATCAGAACTAGAATTCGAGGCTAGGTCACCTAAAGATGGAGCATGGTATTCAAATAAATCTAAATTAATTCAATAGCAATCCTGTCTGGGCTTTTCTATTGTTATCATCGATCTGTAGGTAGGGAAAACAACAATTTGAATGGACATGCATATATTCTATTATGTCACAGGAAAACTTCTTGTTAAACGCTGCTCGTATTGGACTGAGTTGATTTTGATGCGCTGGTACGATGTTGATATGTTTATCACCCACCGATTTTTAAGCCCTGGTGAAGCTGTAAGTATCTAAATCGTACTATTTGCATGCACCGTATAACCCCAAGCTAATGTTTTAAGTGGTCATAATTGTTGTCGAACATATTGAAGCATGGAGTCAAATTGATACGTAGGCAGTAAACACTAATAGGGTGAGTTTAGTTTAAAGTAGCAGGAAGTTCTTAGAAGAGTTTGTTGTATTCTGAGTATTTATTTTAAAATTCATTTGAGAAAAAATATATTGTTTGTTAAAAGAAGTTCGTGTTAGATTCGTTGGATTTGGGGCTGATGATGATGAATGGGTTAACGTAAAAAAGGCAGTTCAAGAGCGATCCATCCCATTTGAGCATTCTGAATGTAACAAGGTGACCGTTGGGGATCTCGTTTTGTGCTTGCGGGTGACTATAGATGCACTTATAGTTCTTGAATTTCTCATCTTCCAACTCTTTGTTACTTAATATGCATTCCTGGCTTGTTTTTAGGAGAGAAGAGACCAATCAAGTTACTATGGTACTTGTGTCATAAGAGATTGAACGGAAACGCATAAGAGGTTGCAGGTGTCTCTTTCTAATCCGATATGATCATTACAGCTCCAAGGCAAGCGTTTTTATCTTGTTGTTTACTCTTTTTAGTCACTAGCACCATTTAATACAAGATAAATATCCTTCAAAGTCCCCGATTCTGATTTTTTCTTTTTTCCTTTTTCTAGGAAAGAGTTCGCTTGAGGAGACTGTGTTATATTCCAAGCCAACAATTCAAATACTTTGCACGATGCTTCTGAATCTCTGGTCTTATTATTCAGATCACCATTTTGCAATTTTTTATTAGGGTAGGTTGATTTATTGTGGTTTTTGGTAATCGGGAAATTATCTACAGAACGGATTGTGCCCTTGGCACAGTTCAAGCAGTGTCCCCGAATTATGATATGCATATAAAATATCGCTATAATCACAGTTTTCTTCATAGAATTCGTATCTGCGCGTCAATCACCATAACCGAGTAGATTTAAAAGGGATTTAGATGCGCCAAAGTGCCCCACAAGCTAACGTCAACAAGTTTCTCATTTCATTTAGGTGAATCAAGGCCCAAATTTCGGGTAACTTGTTGAGACTTGAAAAGCCTTAAAACATCGATTTTCCAGTAAAAAGAGGAAAACCTTAACGCATCTTTTGTAATGTACAAATGACAGAAGCTAAACGCTATTACCGTCAAATTCAGAAGCTGAAAAATGAATTCAACAAATGGCAAAAATGTATAGCTCTGACAGTATAAAGTCAACAACAACATCCAGTGTCGGCATTTGATGGAGCATCTAAATCAATTGGACCGGTTACACCTCCAGCTCTTCCAACACACTTTCAGCATGTATATATATATATTCTTTGAAATCAATTCTCAAACTGAAACCATATGGAAACACGTGTTACAACTTAGAACCCCAGAATGACCCAATACTACCTACCTGTCCAAAGCTATGGGTCAACCACTGGATTTCTATCAACATCCCACTAGATGTCTCACAACAGCTTTATTGGCTCAGATAGCAAGTCTGGATGAATTTTTTTCTCTGGACAAACTGTGAAAAAGTCGATGCTCATCAATCTTAAAATCATAAATTTTCCATTCTCAAGCAACTGATGTTGATGATCTTAATATTCTGTAATCTTGGAACAGCAGAGGCATCTGGCATGGTTCAACCGTTCAACGATTCTCAAACGAACTTCAGCATCCAGGTAGCTCTCAAAGAAGAAAAGTTGCAAATGTAGGCCTCCTAGCGATTAAACTAGGAAAGGGGAAAAATAAGAGTAACGGTGCCATTAAAAGAAAAGAAATTAATCACATATGCACCATTTACCACTATAATGTATAAATAAATCACTATATATACATATGCAATTAAAATGAGCTATTCAACAAATTCGGTTGTATGTTTCTTACAACCAAAACAGTTGCTCTACAACATCACAGACAAACACCCCATTGTATTAGTGGGTTCACATGCATGGAAATGCAAGTGAACAAAAAATATGTCTGCATAGCACATTGACTTATTAGATGATGAGTGTCCCTGAGCAAGCAAGCAGAACACTCCACTCCCTTAAACCCCATCCTATTAAGGGAAAATCCAAACCAACATATAGGTTCTTTAACCACAATATCGATAACTTTCAGCACGTTAGGAAAAAGTTGCTTAGTATTTCAATGCCACAACTAACGGAATGCACAGGTAAAACAAAAACAGTGGTGGCCCAAGCATCACCAGGAGCTGGTGGATGCTTGTGTTTCTGTATAACGCCAGTACCAATCATGGAAGGCAAAAACAGATATGGCCAAGAATTTATCAGGCGCTCCCCATTAAAGATAATAATAAGGATTGCTGAAAAAGACATAATATGCTTACCAAATTAGAGGGGGAAAAACAGACTGTCGAAACATTCAAACATGACTCAACCTGAAGTTGTACCTGAAAAATATATGGAAAAATATTGGAAATAAACTGAATGGCCAATGTGCACAAATACTGAAGCAGAAAATAGTGCAATTAATTTCCAAACCTAAACGTATGTATCAAGGTAACCAGCAAAAGTTCCTTACCAAATCAAATATTGGTCTCATGGCTGTTACATGGTAAAAAATTTTAGGCACGCATAAGGGCCCCTGCTGCATTTCTGCTTCTGAGATTTTCAGCTCTGTTAATAATAATAAAAATGGAATCTCATATGCTCATATTTGGAGCCTTAGACAAATAATCACCTCATAACACTAGTCTAAAGTCTAAATTGCAAAGTACGGCATTAAGACAGTGTTAAATGATCAAACTGCAAGCTAAATACAAATGGCATTATCAGACTATATCAGCTAACTATTACAAACTCATCACTATGGCATTCAAAAGCTAGTAGAGTACAGAAACTTGATACATTAAAATATCACAAGTTCAATTATTCAAGTGCTTATCTGCAACAGACAAATAACATTTGGGAAAGATGTATATCACCTCTAGCATGTAACCAGTCAAAAGAAAAGCATGAACTCTCCACTTAGGAAATAAGAAATAATGGGATGAAAACATCTACCTAAATAATTTGCAAAATTGGGTGTTCAGCAAAATAGATAAGGCATTTGGCGTTGTGCTTTGGTTACTGCACCATCCGCAAGATATTAAGATGGATCATGTGTTGCATGTACTCGACTAGCCTTTAGGGAAATGAGAATACAAACATCAACATAGCACAAAAGTTAAATAATAATGATTTCCCATTACATATTGCTGCTTCAAAATATACAAAATAAGTACCATTCTCTCTTCTTTAGGGTCAAATTAGACATCCTGGAAGTGAACAGGTGAAGGATCAAAATGATCCTCTAGTCCAGAAAACAAAGGCTAAACATAGTACAGATTGAAAGAGTCAAAGCATCTAGAGTCACACATAAAATCATCATCGAATGTTCCTCAAAACACCATCGACAATTAAAACTTAACCTCTGCACTTGTCTTCAACCAAGAAATTATGATTTCAAAACTATACAAGGAAGGTAAGAACATCCGCACCTAATGGGACAAAAGATCTGAAATTAGCTCATAAAGCTTTTGCTTGATTGAATAACAGTGCACAGGTGTTTGAATAGATGCTAGATGATTGTGACAATAAAGGAGAATTTTCGATAAATCAACTCCCAAATGCTGCGATCAATAAATCCAGCTAAGGAGCTTGGTTCCCTAAAACTGAAGCAGTGGAGCCATCCCTTGTCGTACAAATGCAAGATCAAATAAAATGAATGGCATTTGAACAGAACTGTGGCAGTTCATGAAACAGTTCGACCATAACAAATTGATGCAATATAGAGATTCTTTGCCCATTTCTCCTGGTAAAAAAAAGCACAATGTGAACATTTAAACTTTTAGGGAAAATGGAATCAGCTGGCGAATATGGATGAAATCAGCTAGTGAATAAAGTTGAATGAAATACCTTCACATGAGTGCTAGGAAAAGCAGAAGTTCGAAGGGTCTCCTGAGTTTCATCTGTGGGTTTTCTTCTAGGAACACTAAGAACAAAAGCAGCTTGGTCCCAAGTTGCAGCAGTTGAAGTAATACGGTAGCCATTATCCCACCTCCGGTGAATACCTTCACTGGGATAGAGAAAATCTAGTTCTACAACCTGCAAGTGCACCAAAAAAGGATATCCATGAGCTTTTCATTTACCACAATGGAGTGCCATTGAATAGAAATTCTTGAAATCCAATAAAAACCTGGTCAGAATATGGAGCACCACGCGACATAACAATTGCCCATTTGCTTCCAGCAGTGGCCATGGCAGTCACATAAAAACCCTCCTTCCATTTTTTGTTGATCCACTTAAAGGGAAACGAATCACTAACTTTGTAAGATTGCTGCAAATACTGAGTCCCTACATTCAATAAAGCAATAGGAATAAGCTAGATTGCATAAATATAAAATGTATTTTAATTTCTTTATAGATATTTTAGGGATTGCTAAACTAACCCTTAGACATTACAACTAATGAACTGCCATTAGTGGCTCCTGCGATAGCACTGATGTAGTAATTCTTTTCCCATTGCTCCATAATCCATTCCTTCAGAATTTAACAAAATTGGTAGGTTAATATTGGTGCTCAAACAAAAAATTAAGAGCTATTTACAACTATGTTTGACATAGATGATCAAGCATAAAAACCAGTTAGCATGCAACTAACATTAAATATGTACTATAGCAGACGTAATAGACAACGAATAAAAAACACAAACAACCTTATGAAGAAAGTATGGAGAGAGTTCATAAACTTGAGCAGTGAAGCCAGTGCCAGCATCCATAATAAGAGCCCACAGGTTTGAACAAGAAGCCACACTGCTGATGAATAACCCATCTTCATTTCCTTTCTCAATATGCTGGGAAAGCCTCACATCTGCCACATTATAATGATATCTAGAACAGAAGAGAGAAAATATCAACATCTATTCCTACTCATAAACTTGAACAGCTTGATGGTAACTTTAAAATATACACCTTTGCTTCATAGGCCTACGAGCATTATACACACTAATCCATTGTGTTGCAGGCATTCCCATTCGAACCTTCTTCTTCGGCTGCTCATCCTCTTCCTCGTCCATTGTTAACCGCCCTCTCTTATGTCCTACTTGATACATAAGCTTCAAGACAAATAGTACATGTTAAATGAATTCCAACAAGGAAACAACTGAGAGGCACTTTTCTATCGATGACAAGTCAACAAAATAATGTAGATGCAAGAAGCCAAAAGCACCTTCTGAGCACCATCAGTATTTATTGGCCTAATATCTGGATTTGGACCAACAATCCCATCAAAAAGAGAGACATATTTTGCATAATTCGGTTCCTCATCAAACTTCAAATTCACCACATACTCAACAAATTGTCTGAAAGGTGCAGGACAAAGGCAACACAAAGTTTCTGCGGAAGTTGCCATCTTCTTCTTACAAACTAGAAATCCTTTATTTTCACCCTAAAATAACCACTTGCATCAGAAAGTTGACACATAATAAATATAAACATACTCAAATTTATATTAAGGAAATGCAAACCTGATATCCTTGCCAGGGTAATCGACCACGTAGGAGAAAAATGAGAGTGTAAGCTAGAGACTCTAGATCATCTCTCCTGCTACCGGTTCTACCGAGATGAGCATGTACGCTAGCATACCGTACAGTTCCCCTGCAGTGCATGAATAATCAATTAACTGCTAATCATAACCTCAAAAAAGCAAGGGGAAAAAGAACCCCCAAGCTTATAGATAGATATAAAAATTTAATTTACGCACCACAGAAAAGGGCGGAAAAAAAGCATGCAAATGCCATTTTCAATAACAATATTTAATTTTACCTGAAAACATCTGGACGTTGATCATACTCAACATGTTGACCAGTTGAATTATCCCGCCACCTAGTTGCTGTTAAAGTTAAAATAGAAAAAGAACTGTCAGATATGATCTGGATCTGTCCATAAAATAGATCTTAAAAGGAAAAAAAAAATCTACAGCTTACCTAATCCTAGGTCAACAAGAAAAAGTTTTTTCTCATCTGGAGTTCCTGGAGGACCAAGCAAGAAATTCTCAGGTTTCACATCCCCATGCACAAATCTGCAAGATATAAAACAGCAGCATTATAGCAACAAATCTGTTCCCATGACCCAAAGCAAAAAAGACTTATGTCACATTAAGAACCCTAATCCTTTCCACCCAAAAGCCAAAACCAATGATAGAAACCTCAATTATCAATCCAAGCGCATCAACTTTCTTAACAACACAAATCTTCTGGCTATATCTTAAAACCAATTGAAAAGGGGGAAAAAAAAGCAGCAAAATAGAAGAATATATCACCCTCTAGAGTGTATCTTCTCTAAGATTGAGATGGCCTCAATGGCAATACATGCAACCATTTCAATGGACATCCTGAAATTGAAAGATAAAGAACATCTAAATGGTCAATCTTTGAATAAATTAAATAAAAACCACCATGTAATTCAAAAGGAACATACGTGTGCGAGTTGTTATTCCAAACATCCCATAAGCTAGGTCCAAGCATATCCATAACCTGTTATGAACATTGCAAAATCTCAGAGTCATACTCTAAAACCTGATGCATATATATCACAAAAATTAGACACTGCATTAAAGCAAACACATACCATAACATAGTAGTCACCTAGCCGGCCCTTGTAATGAACTTGAGGCACACCATGGCTACCACCAAGCGCACTGCAGGAAAAAAAATCCATAGTCAAAATCTCAAATGAAATACAGCCCTAATTAATGAGGCTATAATACAAATATAAACACATTAAACAATGAGATCGTAGGAAGCTCACTGGTAAACCTGCCACTCATACGGTGGCCCACAATTGCATCCTTTGCTGCTTCTATGCTCAAATTTTAAAGCTACCTAAAGTTCAAACATAACAAGTTTAGCACATCGTGGGCATGAACTATTACCAGAGTACGCCATGAAATCAATTATAAAATAATTTAATACCTCTACAGCTCCTGGACCAGTAGCGCCAATTCGTCTACCAACATACACTTGTCCAAAACCTCCTTTCCCCAGTTTTCTTTCAATTCTATACATCGGGGAACCACCAACCTGAACCTGCCACAACGAAAACAAAGAATAAAAATCCATGCTTCAAACTAATATAACATTAGAAATTATAATTTTCATTCTCAACATTAATCATTTTTCTTCATATAGTTACTTGTGTTAAACGAAGCCTAATACTAGGACCAATCCTACAAAGTCAAAACTAGTTTTACATTCCAATGTCAAGGAAGTTTGAACTGACAACCAATACAACAGTCTAAAGTACCCCAAAACCAAAAATGCACTGCAAAAATTAGGCGAAAACTCGAACAAAAAAAGCAATAAATCTCCGAACCAAAACTCTATTCTTTCTCTTCTACGGGCTCCTTGACAAAAAAATAATAATAATAAAACTTAAATCTAAACTCCAAAAATAGAACCCTTACCAAAAATAAAATAAAATAAAATAATACCTTATCGGGAAGCGGGGCTGTACTTCCTTCATCTTCCGCTCCAGGGCCTTTATCGCCACTACGGCCGCCACTATCGTACTCGTCCATATTCTTCTCAGCAACCTCTTCTCTCAAAACCCCAAGCGCTTTAATATCCTCGTCTTCCTTTCTTCCAAAAAGCGTCGTTTCGAAAGCAGCAGCGTTAACGATATTATTGTGTTCGTTATCGTTGTTGTTAAGCTCGTTATCACAAGCGGCAGCAACGATCGCGTCTTTCTGTTTCCCAATCTGTGCCGTTCTCCTTCGGCGAGTCCGAACAGCGAACTTGTGATTCTTGTTGGTATCGGGTTGGGGAAGAATATCAATCGGGATAGGGTTGACGGAGGCCCGATCTCTGCGAGCTCGGCTACGCAGCTGAGGCATCGTAGGGATTACTTTGGTCCATGAAGGGAAATTGCCCGGTGAAGAGTCATGAAGGTTCTAGAATCATCAGCTGATAACTTTTGATCGCTAGCTCTTACAGATAGGGCTAAACCCAAAAAAAAAAAAAACAAAGGACAAAATTGAGACAGGAGAAAGATTTGCAGGGTTTTAATTTAATTTTAAAGAAATTAAGGTTGAGGGAATGGGAATTTGGGACATCTGTGGAGGAAATTAAAAGAACCGGCGAGACAGAAATCTGACGTGAGAGATTAGAGAAGCAATGCTCTCTATTGAAATTTTTTTTTTTTTTTTCCTATTGGTAATTTTGAATTTTAATTTTAACCTCTCCCGGTTAAATTCCCCTTTTTTTAAAAAAAAAAAAAACATATTTTGTATTATAAGTATCAGGAATTTAATATTTATATGTCAAAATTAATGTTATAAATGAGAATCCACATCTTTTATTTTAAAAAAATTAAAATTAAATGTGAAATTTAATATTGTTTTAATTTTTAAGAACATGTAAATTATACCTTTTAGTTTAATATAAATTTTATATCATAAATATATGCATGGTTATTATAGATTATAAATGCATTTTTTTTCATCTTATAATTAATCGATATTTAGCATGATTATAAATCTTTATAATTTGCAAAATCTATTTAAATTTTATACAAAATAAACATTTTATGAAGAAAATTATTTTTGAATTTACTTGGACATAAAATCAAGCAATGTTTTTTTTAATTAATATTTTATGAATTTTTAACGTTACTGTTTCTTTATAATAAAATTTAAATTTTAAAATATTATTTATGGATTTTCAAGATCATTTTTATATAAAAACATTTAGTATCCATATTATGTTAAATATAAAATATATATATATATGCATTTGGAACGATAAATCCAACAATTTTTTTCCTTCTTTATTCATTAATATAATTGAAACTGGACAAAATTTTGAAAATATTAGGACAAAATTAATGATATAAATAGATAGTTATCGCATTTGTTAAATAAAATTTCATGATGCATCCCAGAATTAAATAGAAGCAGTGCATGTTTTTCATATTCAAATCTCTTCATTTTCAGACATAATGAATGAATAAATAAATGAAACTACATAACTATTGCATTAAAAAGTGAAAAAAAAAATCACTCATAAATGTTTTAATATTGATTTTTTTTTTTTTTGGGTTACTAGTTGAACATTTAACGATCAATTGAATTGGAAATGTACAATGAAAGGATGGTTGAAAGTAGTAAGGAATTATTACAACTTATACACAAACAATTCAATTGTTGAAAATTATTTATTTTTATCATTAAAAAAAAAAAACTCACAAATTCACCCAAAACAGTGGCGGCGTCTCTACTTGACAGTTCACATTCCCCGACATCAGACTCTTGCTGGCTTATTAGGTTTTTATTTTTTATTTTTTGGCTTTAAGCCCCGAGAAGTTACCAGAATCCCCAACTGAATAAATCACCATTTACAGACCAGAAACTTGGAACCCACCAAGGGCAGCTTTGGGTCTAAAAGTCTTATGATCTCAGCTCAGGTTTTTGAATCAAAGAGTCAAGGCTCAAGCTATTGTCAAGCCTAGTGCAAAATATAGAGCCCATTTTGCTGCCTTGCAATTTTAGTTGCCGATCATTTTACCCGTTAGATGAAATACTCTTTTTGCCAATCGAAGGCAGAAGCTTATATTACTCTTAAGACTCTTTGTGCTCAACGTATATTTGAATATGAATATTAAGATATAATCCTTTAAATATTAAAATTAAAAAAAATAAAAAATACCTATATCAAGCATATATCCATATCCGACACTCACCTTCGAATCCAAACAGCATAAGCAGAAGCTGCTATCAGGACTAGCAAGCTTATAAAAATAATGGTCTATGGAATCACAAATATAACCATATAAAATGAAGATATTTTTAAAACAAACCAGCATATATATATATATATATGATTTATACATGGTTACAAATTTCACTATAAATCAGATCCCCAAACGTTCATTTTGATGAGCTTTTAATTTTTCTAAAATATCTACCTGTGCTCTCAAACTGGTGGTCTAACATTAGCTAAAAGAAAAAAAACACTTGATTTATCCAGCAAGATCATTTACCAGAGATAAATCAGTCTTTTCAGCTGTGGTGCCTAATCGCTTCTCCATCCAGTTGATTATATCCTGCCCTATCTCTTCATGCTCGGGTTCAAAGAGAAGGTCATGCAAGAAGCCTTCATAGAGCTTTATGTCTTTGAACTTGGAGGATGACTCATCGTACAAATCCTGAGAGGCAACTGGGTCAGTGACTTTGTCCGCAGTTCCATGGAGAACAAAGAATGGGACTGTCACAGAATTAAAGTTCCTCATCAAGTAAGATGAAATGCGCAATATCTCATGGCCTGTTCGCACTCTTATTGGACCAGTGTAGACCAACGGATCAGAGTACTTTGCCAACAGTGCTGCAGGGTCCCTTGAAACTGGGATGCCCCTCTTGTTTGCACCTTTAAACTGGAACTTAGGAACAAGCAGAGAAAAAAGAGGAGCAATAGCCTGCATAAAGACACCATATAAAAAAAATTAGTATAGGGGTAAATGGTACAATTTGTCATCTGTTTCAATCAGTACTAAATACCAACGTGAAGGGACGCAAGGTGGTTACAATACAAAATTGAATTAAACCAGTGCCGATCTTATTCTTTACAAATATGTTATCAATATTATTGACTATACACTCACATTAACCAATTGCACAAGAGCTATACAAAGCCAAAGCAACTCACACATCTCAATCATAATAGTTAGATGGCATCATAGAGGGCACAATCATGAAAAGAATATTTAAGCTAAAACCAGACCAGCTAACTCTGAAAGGAATTAACACCTTGCCCAATTTATTTGCACACATCTTTTGCTTAACAGAGTATATTGCTAAACTGACATCTTAAACAAAGAGAGCCTGGTCTCTGCATAAATTAAGGTGCTATTAAAAATGTTCATCAAGTCATTAGCAAACCACTGATGGATGATTGGCTGGTTAAGGCACTTTTAACTTTAATCATCCCTTAAAGAAATAAACTTCAGAGGCTACTACAGCATGGTTTAGCACATTACAGACCAATAACAAGAAGCAGCAACTCACCCCAACAATTGGATGCGCTGGCTTAACACGCAAAGCAGGAGATGTCAGCACAATTCCCTCCAGCATTTCTTCAATACGAGGAAGTGAAGCTGCCTGGTGAATTGCACCTTATTAGCATAAAAGGTCCAACTGATAATTCAGTTAAAGTAATTGGTAGATGTGATACCTTTAAAACCACAGCTCCACCAGTAGAGTGACCAAAGAGGAAGCAAGGTACGTCTGAGTTCTCTGATTTGATCTTTTCCAAGAAAGCCCTCTGAAGAAAAAAGAAGAGAAAGATTAGCACCTTCTTGCAAGCACATTTTAAATAAAGCCAAAGACTGCCAAGTTAAAGTTTTAGTTGTTTAACACCAGCCAGTAGTCATGACTCATGATAGTAACCTTCCAATTTGTTTATGATTTAAAAATGTTTTATCCTTAAAAGAGCAATAGGGTTATCCATTTGAATATGAAATGAAAAAGTAATTGGTATGAGTTAATCACAAGAGCTCATTAAAAGAAATACAGAGAACTACTTACAGTGTCTGCAACAACATGATCAAGTGAAGGAACATATCCATGCAATCCGTCACTGCCACCATGACCTACAGCAAGAAAGCTTATCTCATTACCGCTACTTAAAACTAATATCTTTGATTTGAATACACTTTCGCCAAAGAAAAAGAAGTACACAAATATTTGTGTCGGATTATGTTACCTATCCAGTCCATGGCATATACACCAAAGTTGCTAGAGGTTAGTTGCTTCGCAAATTGAGTATATCTTCCACTGGAAATGAACACCCACAAAAACAGAGTATGAAAATTGAGGCAATTGTGTTCCAATTGGATAAAAAACTGAGATGTTCACACTTCACAGGGTTCAATTTAGAAATTAATGTTACCTATGCTCATTCAGTCCGTGTATAATGATCAAAATTCCCCTAAAATCACAAATAAGCAGCAGTTAGGAGACCAGAGAGTAAAGGAAAGAGAAAAAAAAAAAAACCAATGGAATGGAGGCAGCTATAAGGAAAGTAAAGAACCAAAGAACAGGCGACAGGTTTATATGATATTATAGAGAAAAACTAACAGTAAAGCATTATTTGTATATCAACCCAAAAGAATCTAATAGCTGAAGAAAGCAAAGCATTATTCCACCAATCTTATACTAAACTTCAAAATCCTGATCCTCACAGTTTAGCGTTCTCGAAATAGGAAATTGATAATAAGTTGATTTGTGCAAAGATTTTAGTTGTGTCAAGTTAAAAGCAATTCAAAGGTTAGTAAACAGACAAATTAAAACGAAAAATAAAATACTCATTTAATTTTCATTTCTCTCCCTCAATTCTATAAGAAACAATAAAGTCTATAAAAAATTATTAGAAAGTTGTCAAAAAGAAAAAAAGATTAATGCTAACTTCAATTCACCGGTAGCTGGCAACCAAGACCGGCAAAACAGGGCATTTCTTCGAACCCCAAAGAAGAGAGAAGTGCTCCAGCGGCAGTGAATCTCTCCGTCCCCGGATTCAAACCCCATGTTCAAGCCCTCCGCCAAAGTTCTCCTTCTCGAGGTGTCCTCCTCCTCTCGCCTCCATACCGACTTCCGCCTAGCTGTTTTAGCCGGCGATTGCGGCCCGGCAGCAGCAGAGGCGTCAACAGCAGCAACCGCCGCTCGACGTTGGTGGCGCCGCGGGAAGAGAAGAAGGAGGAGGTACAAGATTATTGATTGAATGTAAATAAGAGGAATTCGCAGGGTTTTTAATATCGGGATGATCCGATTGCTTGCTCCCGACGTCAACAGCTCCATCTCCCCAGCCGCTGACATGACGACGGTGGCAAAAAATTCAATAAAAAATTTTCAAAAAATAATAACAAAACGTAGTGGAATCAAGAAAAAGAAAACAAAAATTTACAGCTTAGAGCCTTAAAAGCAATTTGGTTGGTATATTTTTATAGAGCGCGGGGAGACTTCGGAGATGGAAACCAAGAAAATAAAGAACCCAATTAACAGGGTTGCGGTGACGTGGATTTGTTATATTGAGTCACGAATATGATTTCTATCTCGTAATTATGATGACGGCTATGATGTAGGTCAATGCGTCGCGTGCTGTTGACTTTAAGGTTGTAAGAGTAGATTTATTCAAATGCGGACCGAGTCGAACTTGTATTTTTATATTTTTAATTAATTTGATTTTATTTAAAATTAAATTTTTATTTTTAAATTTAATTATAAAATTTTAATAAAATAAATAATAATTTAAATTTAATAAACAAATTAAATAATTTAAATTTAAATTTAAATTTAAATTTAAAATTTAAAATTTTTTAAATCCGGACCCGTTGAACCGCCGGTGTAGGAGAGAGTGGCTCTTTATA
>JAQSVH010000010.1:3950098-3961511 GCA_029448705.1 Adansonia digitata
TGTGAAATTTTGCTTTTAATGGCAGTGAAGGCTTGGTTCAAGCAAAGCAACTACCAGTTTTCCCTAGTACACTTCTCAATTTGAGAAGTGACATAGCAGGCGAATATGAGAGGTCCTGATCAAACCGGTTAGGTCAAACAGCTAGAAAACAGGAACATTACTCATGTTGAAGGAAGGACCACACAGTACTAAAATCCTGATGGGGCTTCATGATGATATTGTCTGTCCCGTTGTCGGAGCACACTCTTCTGGTATGAAGAAAAAAATTGGCCAAACGGGCACACTTTTTACAGATCATCTTGCTTGCATGTAAAAAGCTAACTGAGGCATTGAGTGACGCAGGGCAGGCTCCTAAAAGTGTCTGCCTTTTGATCCTTTAACCTCGCATTCCAAGAGTTCTGCCTTTTCTTCTCTTCACAACCTGACAGAAAAAGGTCAAAGGATTTTAATGTTTCATATTGCATCAAGCGTATGAAACTTGAAGTAAAGCCTTGAAAGAACAGTTTACATAACTAATGTTTCATAAATTAAGAGTGTTTAAAGGGATTGGAATTCTTTCTCGTAAGAGTTTGTTATAAGAAAAAAAATGAAAATTACCTATTTTACATATATATATATATATATATATATATATATATATACAACGTCATTTTCTAAGCTTATAATCCAACCCAATTGATTGTTGATCTTTAATTAGGGCCACAACCTTTCTTGTGACAAACTTTTGCCTTCAATGTGGCAATGATGATGTTGAAGGGTTTTTTCCTTTTGTTTTTTTTTTTTTTCACTTCCATTGTCTTCAAGTAATGATGGTATTGACAACTCCCCTTTTTCTCTTTTGGCCAATCAGAAGTTATGGGGAGATCAGAGCTCACATTGTTAGAAGAAGATTCCATCACTAAAAAAATCATTCTAAGCGTAACAAATATAAAACTTGCTGCTAACATTTCAAGGAGCAAAACCAGCTCAGTTTTGCTGGCATGTAGAGATATGGATGGTTTCTGAAATTTTATCTTAAAAGCTTCAAGATTATCAATTATGGTTTTCTTGGAGACCATGCAAAAGTCTCTTCAGCTACTTCCATTCACAAAAGCTACTTTTTTGCTCCAACTTATTTTCGTTTACTTTAAAATGTCCTTTGATTCAATGGAGGCAAAGGTGCTGATCATCTCTTTGAACGTTTTCCCTTCCTCTTTTCTCCTTGAAAAGTTTACGGACGTTAAGATTTGAATTTCAAATTTGTTCAATGCTACGGAATATTAAGAGTGAATATGAATCGATTTAACGAAACTTTGGATTTTTAGAAGTTTTCTCTTGCAGTAGATCACAAGAACAAAATATTTTTCGTATCTTCATCAACTCACTTAACAGGACCATGGAGTTCTTGATATGGAGAAATGAAAAGTAGGATAACTGTCGAGTTTCAGTTTGACCAAATCTATTAGCACAATTTAAAAAAAAAAAAAAAAAACATTTGCTGATATTTCTGTTATTCCATGCTTTGCCAGGCCAGCTTTCATGAAGATTTATCAAGGGAATGGAAGCTTAAATCATAGCCAATGAGTTGGTAATGGAAAACCTTAACATTAGTTTCTTTTTTTTTTTTAATGGAGATATCACTGTTTCTTACAGTTTATGAGCCTGGATTCATTTGAAATCTGTCAATCATCATCTCAAAATTATTCATCAAAAAGTAATTATTAATGAGTTTTAAGACTGTCCCCAAACTTTATTCCACAAGCTTTTGTTCCCCCATAGATTAGAGTGCTGGATCAACCACATCAAATCAGACAACCCTACTCCCTGCAACTTCTTAAAAGAAACATGGCCACTTTATAATCTAAGTTTATATATAAATATATATATATATATAAATATATCTCACAAGTCAATACAATAATATCTTCACTTTCAGAATTTCATCCATATTCATAATAATGCAAAGCAATGCTATTATATTTAGAGAGATTTATAGGGACACAAGATTTCATTTTTCCAGTTCATTTTACATTATCTTATATATAAACCAATATAGAAGGTGCTTCAGGGGCCATGTGGGGGGCAAACAGTCAAAACCCTGGGTTGCTTGCTCCCCAACTTCCCATAGTTTAAAACACACTTCCAGCATTGAAGTTTAATACTCATGTTGTGAACTAATTATTGAAGTTGTCCACACGAAACAATTGGAACATGGTGTAATATTGCAAGAAAATGACATTGGGTTTTCTGATATCAAGAAATTGGGCTTGATTGATTTGGTGGAGTTAGGTTGTAGGAGAGGTGCTTCATAGATATAAGGTTTAAATTTATTCAAGAAAAATGGAATAATCTTGAAATCATTAGTGGATGAAGGTGATGAGAGATAATATGACAACTTCCCACTTTCATCAAAATACAGTTTATAAGGATTGACTTTGACTCAAGATGTGAAAGAAATTTAGAAATTTAGACCAATGATTAAAATATAAAGGGAGAAAATACAGATGATAGGATTGCATTGCATCAGTTTTCTGTCTTTAAATAGGCTAATTCTTTATGAAAAAAGATTAAGGAACTGAATTGTTCAATAAATATGGAAAAAAATTTAATAGTCAAATGCTATGTTACTTGTATCCGAAACAGTTTTTTTTTATACGTGTATATTCATTTTTTTCTAATTTTTTATTTATTTTTGGAGGATTGCATCTTTGTATTCATATTTGAATATGTGTCGGATATGGTTATTAAACTTAATTAACAAAAATGATGACTTGAAATAACAGAGATCAAATGTACTTACCACTATAGGTTTGTTAATGGAAACCAAGTCCGAGGAATGGAGGGATATGGAAATTTTGAAATCAAACTATTTTTTTGTGGAAGTCCTTAGCAAAGCACATTAGAAAGGGGGAAAAAAGAATAAAGAGTCATGCTCAGGATTGAATCAGAAGCAAAAGAATCAAAAGAGACAGCTTCATCATGGTAGGGTTGATAATTCCTCATCTGAATTTTACACATTTCAAGAACTTTTGTTTATCAGCTATAGCATATCTGACTGATGTTTACCATTTAAGAGATTTAAAAATAGGGTAAGTAATTTCATGGGATCTACGTCTAGATTCCATGTTAGATGCTCAACTTCTTGTTCCTTGAGAAGCATTAAAGGCCACAGCAAAATGACATACATATCGATCCTTATTATCATAGATGAAAAAACCAGACCTAACAGTAAAATCAGTTCAACTGAAAATTAGAGGTCAATCTGGTCCAGTGTTATATATAGATAGGTGATGTTTAATCCAACCTAAAACGATTCAACTAGTAAAAATCTAAAAAAAAAACAAGAAAACTGATATCCATGGATAAACTTAAATGACAAGTCTGAGTAAGCAAGATGAATCATAGGAATTAGACTTTGAGGGTAAAATGAAAAAAAGCTTGAGTTAGGTCTTGTTTGCATTGCAATGGTCGTAGTGTCAAATGCTCTTGACTTTGTCTGCAACAGTTCAATAGATGTAGCAGCTGGAAGACAAAAAGAACCGAGGCATATTGAAGAGGGTTTCTCAGACCAATTGCCAGGAACCCATTCAACCATTATAGCATGGAAAAAGCAAGCCATCCAATGAAACCAGGGTTAGCAATATTGTCAATAGAACATGTTCTTTTAACAGTGATGAAAGGAGGAAACTTTGGAAAGTAGTAAAAGGGGGCAACAATAGTGATTGATCAATTAAGCATGATGCAAATACAAAAAATGGGGTAACCGTAATGGAGCCCCCCCTCGATACCATTTGATTCAACATCCTTGTAACAGTATCATTTCATCACTGCTTAAAAGGTTTTCTTCAAACTAAAAAAGACTAAATCAATGAAAAGGGAGGTTCTTTCTAATCTAGTTGATATCTATATCCTATGTTCTCTTTCCGATTTTCATACAAAAGACCAGTTGATGAACATGAAGCAGATACAGTGAGCATTTTCTTCATCATTTACCACTTTCCAAGCAACCGCTCTCTCGTACGAGACAGGTCTCCCCATGCTTGACAAGCAGATACCACCTTGGAGGCACATAAAACCCTGCTCAACCACAAGAGGAGGAAGAATAAACTATCAACTACATATCTGAAAAGAACAGCAATCACTTAGGATAAAATCGTTGAGTTGGTGGCAACTCCCCATGAAAATAATCTAATCTACTCAAGCTGACAATTAAGGTAGTCTTTTTTTCTTCTGCAGCTAACTATTACGCAAAGCCAGCTGATATCTTTGCTATTAACTCTTTGACAGGATCCTATGTTGATAAACTGATAAAATATCATTGATTAATCCCAAGAAATTGTTCATATTTTTCACCTTTTGTATGTTCATTATCTTACCAAGTTGAATATATTTTTTTAATTGATTTGCCGTAGATTTTTGTCCTTTTTCATTTATCTATTTAACTTCTAATATTCCAATATAAAATTCATTTCAAAGAATATCATACCTGCTGCATTACTTGTGGGAACTCTGCAAAAAGGGCCTTCCGTCCATTTTCATCGAAAATTTTTTCCAAACTTATGTCCTGAAGTGCTACCAAGGTTGTTTCAAGCAGGTCTAGTCCTGCTTGATTAGCAAATGTAAAAACTGGTAGTGCCTGCATATATTACCAAGTAGGTTATATTTTACACAATATAAGGTGCAGCGAAAATGGAAAGATGAGGAAACAATAGTAAAACAGTGAAAGAAAGCCGACAAACTAGCATCAACAATCTAATTAAGAATTATTTCCACACTAATCACTAAGTTAATTTCTGTAATTATAGCTAGCTTTAGCACATAAGCAGATAGGAGACAAGGGAACGAAAAGCTTAAGTAAATACCTTCAATGAGCAGCATAGAACTGCATCCGTGTGATGCCAAAGCATTTTTAGAATGGATTCGCTTCCTTCATGTTCAAGCAGCTCCACCCCCATATAGCACCTGTAAAGAGATAAACAATCCAAAAATATTGGTTAACCTGAGTCCACTGTTTATAATTCCGACAAATGGGATAAAAATGAATAAAATGGGATTTGACTAACACACCTATAGCTCTGACAAATCCAACGAGCAAGTGTCTGTGCTTCAGGAGTACCCGGAGGTGTCCGAAAACCAGCAGAGCCAAAGTGGGAGGGAGAGAGTGCCAATGCCACCCTTTGAACAGAGGCAATAATGCTACGGACATACTGTCGAGCCATTGTTGCCACATTTTCTTGAAGGTGAATCTCATACACAAACTGGAATGCTATTGTCATCACAGATTTTGTGCATCCATAAGGACCAGAATTATCACCAGTTGCTCGGTTTCCAGCAGCTCCAACTTCAAGAGTAGATGCAAGGTCGAGCGTACGATTTGGACTGGATGCATCCTACATTAGGTTTTAATTCATTTAGTAAGAAAATAACTTAAACAAAAACAAACAAAAAAGAAAGAAAAACAAAGCAAGAAAAGATGATAAAGACAGAATTTTGGATAATATCATGCATGACAAACACTTGCCATTCCAGAGTCAAGGGGAATGATGCGGAAGCCAGAAGGAATAATAGGTGCATCATCGGAGAATGAGGCATCAATGGGGGCAAAGATGAGTTCAGCACAGGTGCCCACTGCATTCTCATCAACTCCACTACACAGCTGAGGGATTTATACAACAAGGAAACACGTAAATCAACAATAAAAGAAGAGTTAAATGAGGAAAGACATCATAAGTATAGAAGGCAAGAATGAGAACTAAATATTTGCCCATGCCATAAAATAACATCAGTTGAGGGATTTTGCATGAAGAGTTAAGCACCTGCAAGAGGAAGATATCACCAGGCATGATCATGTCCTCCCGATAGTGGCCCATATTTTCAAGCTTAATGACCTCCATGAACTATAACAAAAGGTAAGCAATTTTTAGGATACCTTTTTTTTTTTGGCCAAGGATTATACTGTAAGTGCAAAATTCAGTATCAAATGACTTACCTCTTCATGCTCAATTGTGTGAGCTAGTGGAAGAATGACCTGACCCCCAAAACTACCACCTCGAGCTACTGGCAAACCACAGGGACCAGCTTTGACAGCAGCAGCAGAGTAAGCATCAATACCAGTGTCTGCCCACTCTGATCGATGTTCTCGCAAGAATCTGAGAAGTATTGCCGGAGGCACATTCTACAAATAGAAAGAAAGCACATGTTTATAAATATGAAACATGTTTGATAAGATTAATAGCTGAAGAAGCTATAACGTGTATTGTTTCGGTCCTGCAGGGTCTTTGGGTACTGCAAGAGTTTTCATAATGTAGATTATGAAGACAAAGGACCTATAATCTAGCCTGTTATGCTATTCTCATGTCAAACATAAATGAGATCAGGCACTAACCCATGACCCATCCAAGGAATTGTTTGCAAGGTTCTAGCAGCTATATCTGCAACTATTTTATCTGTTCATTGAGTCATCTAAAGTAAAGTGCCCCATGTTTAAGTCATGTTCAGTGCACCTCAATCCAACGAAGAGCGAAGGCTTCCCTGATTATTTTTCATTCCTTCAAAAACTACTAATTCTTTACTCCAAAATTTTCTTTCTTGACGTTAAGAAATTTTGAAATCATTGATCAAGAAAAAAAATTCCGATGGACATTATACCAAGGACACGGTATATCCGTGAATCTTTATCTTGTAGCCATGTGATCACAACATTGGAAAGAAAAAATAGTTTTGTTTTGTTTCATATCTCTAGATCTTCTACTGTAATAGACACGCTTGCAACATATTTAGAAGCTGACCTGCAGTAACATGGATGCTTTGGCGCACAGAACTGCATTGCCCATTGAAGGAAATACATTACTGTAAGAAAGATTTATGCCCATCATCTTGCCAGGAGATGAGTTCACAAGAAGGGTAACGTCATCAACACCATCACTTTCCAACATAGACCATCCTTCATCAGTAAATCCATTCACAGCCTCATTAAATCCCCTGGACAACAGAATATGTTAGATTGCCATCCATCAACAATCAATCTACTACTGCACATAAAATGTGAGTTCTGAAGAGCTGAATGAACATACTTGCTCAATTTTTGACTAAGTGCACGTAGTGCTGCCGGTCTTCTCCCCCAATCGGTAGCATTTGGCTGAGATATTTCTTGAGAAATCTGCCTCAAATGACGCAAAGCCTGCACAAGTGCCAAGGTTATATCATACTACATGACATTTAATATAATAATGTCTTAGTTTAGCCATTGAGCTAGTCCGTGCATTATTCTTGGTACAATATACAAGTTGATCTGTAGAAATTTCTGCAAAAGCAGAACTTAGATATAATAAAAAAAAGTATAGAAGCAAAGAATAGTCTTACCGCCATTGTTGTCTTCTGAGCGAGTAATGTTGAGGACTCATAAAGGGGCCGCAACACTTCAGGAACACTCCAAGGCTACATGTAAGCAACTAAAAATTTCAAACTGTTGCTTCAACAAGAAAAATAATGTCTATGGTTCACAATGGGAGCAAGGTGATTTAGATACCTCCAAATCCACGTGATCAACTATGTGAATGATGGATCCACCCCCTTCGCAAGGTCTAATCAGATAACCACTAGGCAATAATTCTGCTCTCACGAAATTTGCAGCTGGTGGCATACTCGGACCATTCTGAGTGTTGTTCAGTGATCTTTCACATACCTAAGCAGCATATTAAAATTATAACAATCAGAATACAAAAACTTTCTGACAACATTAAGGAAAAGGAATAGCAAAGCTCCATAGTATACATACCACAAGACTACCATCCTCCAAAATGGATGTATAGCGCAGCAACCAGAAGTCACGAGCTGGCGCCAATGTTGTTGGGGCATAGAGCTAAAAGAAGTCAACCAACATTTGAAAGTTTTACCATAAGCATTTGCACCATTAATTCCAGACCTAAGTTGTAGATTAAAGGAAAAAAAAAATGAAAGCCTAACCTACCTGCATATAAAGCAGTTCAATGGTTCCACCATTTCCAGTGGACAACACGTTTATAACATCCACAGCTCGACAATCATGGCACCATGAAGGCCGATCTTTAAGGATTTCAGCGACCTACATGAAAATAATAATAATAATCATAATCAGTCAGTTTTTCTCCAAATTTGAGCCGAGAAATGTCCTCTTACCAGAAAGCAAAAACGAACTTACTCTTGTAGGATCTAGTCCCACAAGTCCGCATGCACGTGCTGCCACACCATTGCAACCATGAGAAATAGCAACGATTCCAATGGAATCCGGACCAGGCTGCACAGACAACAAAGAAATTAGCAGTATGTAAAATTGGCACCGGCATAGGAATCAGGACTACTACTCTTTTGTTAATTAACATATTGACATTGGATTACTATTTAATTCAAGTTATGTTGTTCTATAAAGGGAAAAAAGAACAGGAAATCTATTTAAGAATATCATAATAAGACAAAGGCATGTTTGAGTATCTAGGACACAATCTGTCTGGAATCTGGATAATGCTTCAAAAGAAAGATAGCAGCACGCTACCACCTAACAATTGGTTTTCCATTTTCATCTTTATCAGAATTAATTAATTATTAACAATCCATAGGGAAAAAAGAAAAAAAAAATTTCCCAGAACAGATCTTTTGAAGCCAATGGGTTTTCTTCCTGAAATTATAAGAATTGATTTCTAACTAATATGGGAACAGGGAAACATTAGTAGCCAATACAGAAAATGGGATGGTGGGGTTGTCCTAGATATTAACATAACAAATATGGGTTTGGATGTTGCTTAGAAGAATAGCAAGATATATTATACTTTATTATAGATAAGTTTTTCTCGAAAATGACGAAGAATAATGACAGTGGAGAGAGAGAGGGCAGTCACCTTCATCCCAGGCATTTGGACCCACTCGACAGCAGTTCCAGTGGCCTTTGAAAGAAACTCTGTTAAAGTTTCCTCTGCAATGGACAGAAGTCTGGAAAAGCATACAAAGCACATATGGCGCATAAGCAATTATACAGCAAGAGGCAAAAAAAAACAAAGGTTTAATTTTATAGAGAAACGAGAGGGAATTGAAAGGGACACGACAATGTGGATTGAAAGCAGCCAAAAAATTTTCCCACTAACCCTGCAGGGCTAGCATCCCTTGGCGGATGCTGAGGAGTCAAATGGTGTTGACCACTCGTCACCACCGATTCACAGCTTGTATCTGTGGTGGCTAGGTTCGCCTGCAACCACAACACAACCACTGCAATTAACTGGAATCTCCATAATAAAAAGGCAAATCGAATACTTACAAGAAAAGGGTTCAAAAATTACGTTAAGGGTTGTTATCTTATGCATTGACGATATGATTTAAACACTAAGAAAACAAAACTTTTGTTAACTAGAATATTATTAAGATGAGCTTAATTAATAATATGATTGTAAAATCTGCTGTCTTTCTTAAGATATGAAAGCTTCAAAGAGAAGAAGAAGTTCTTTACATTTTGAGTCTGTTGGCGGAAATAGCCGTTTTCATAAACAAGCTGTGAAACTTGCTTCTGTAACCTATCGTTCTCCTCCATTAACAGTTTATTCATAGCTGTCAGCTTCCTGTTCACAGCTTGGAGTCGTGACGCCTCTTTCCTTTGTTTTTCTCTACATCTGTGATGAACAAACAAAATTCAAAAACCCCATGGTCAGCAACCACATAAAATTATCAAAAAGGAGGTTCTTTCTTTCTAACAGAATTAATACTATTGATGTTTGAAAGGTGAAATATATGAAAGTTAGGATTATATATGTTATGTACCTGCGATTTTGGAACCAGACTTTGATCTGCTTGGGCTCAATGTTGGAGAGGATAGGGCACTCACGAATGAGCTGTTGGCGACGCATGGAGCTAGGCTTAGGACACTCATGGTAGAGACGTTCTAAAGCTTCGACTTGCTCCGGGGTGTACCTCACATACTTGCCATTATCCATCGCTATCTTGTTCCCTTCTTTGCAGGATGAGGTCACCGCCATAATCACGTCTATAATATTCCCATCAAAACCAATAACAACAACAACTAGGTTCAATAAAATGAAAAATCAAAGCATTCATTTTCAAAAGTATACGTAAAAAAAAAAAAAAGCATACACATACTAGTAAAAAGAAGTATTGAATTAAGATTTAATACCACACCGTTCTCTTTTTCGTGAACTTTGAAAAACACAAACGGATCACCGGCGAGAGATCTCAAAAACCCATTCAAATTCTCAAAAAGAACAAAACTTTTTCCCCTTATATAGCAAAGCTTTGGGTATTTTAGCTTTTGTGTTTCTTGCTGGGGATGGTAATAGCAGTAGTAGTACTCTCTAGATATGAAGGAAGATGTTCATCAGACGAAACCTCCGGAACATGCTCAAAAATGATCAGAAACAGCTGTTGTTATTAGTGTTGTTGTTGGATGATGAACAAAAACAAAGGCTTCTTCTCTTTCTTTCAGTCTGGCTTTGGTGTTATATATGAAGAAAAAGATGGGCTTTTTAACGAAGAGAGAGAGAGAGAGAGAAGGATTGATTTGATGTTGGGATTGGCTGAGAAGGCGAAAGAAATATGGGTATATGGTGTTTAAAGGAAAAGACTTTAAAAAGAAAAAGAAGGAAAGAGAGACCCCTTAATACCAGACAGAATATCAGACTTTGTTTTTGTTTTCACATCTCAATGATAATGGTCCTCCCTTTCTTTTCTTTTTTTTCCCTGTTACTTTTGCTGCTATTCGGCTTTGAATAAAATTTTCATATATTTAAATTAATTTATTTTATTTTTATTTTTATTTAAATTTAATTAATCTAATCCGAGATATAAATAAGCGAAGTATAGTAGAGGATGAGCTTAATAGGATCCACGCTCTTAGTTCTAGCGCGTGTTCTTCCTCATGTTTTTTTTTTAAATATATAAAAATTAAAAAAATAAATAAAAAAAGATTTATACATCCACTTGAAAACACTCCTTAAATATCAATGGTTTGATCTTTAATATAATTAGGAGGTATTTTAAAATATTTGAGAATAGATTATATCGTTTTGTTTTAATTTTTTAAAATAATTAAATATATTGTAATTTTAAATAGCGTATATAACATTTTCCTTTAAGATTAGTCTCCTTGAAAGAAAGTATTACTTCAATGAGGAATTAAATCAAATAAAAGTATAAAAACAACCATATGACATTTTCTTACGAAATTATAAAGTTTAACATAGCATCCCTCAGAACCTTACATTATATTTTCAAGATTACATTATAAATATCTGAATATATTAAGATTATAATAAATTTATAAATATAATACAGATTTTCAAAAAAAAAAAATGAAAAAAGGAAGGAATGGATGCATGGGTCGAGAATAAAGAGGACACAAATTATGAAGGAGTTTGCATGCGGCCTCGATTTTTCATAACATATCACTACCTTTCCG
>JAQSVH010000010.1:3968972-3985937 GCA_029448705.1 Adansonia digitata
AAATGGAAGAGATAGTATGGCTCTCCTACCATTTGATTCAACCACTCAATTGGGTTACTTCGTTTCTTCTCCATTTTTTTTTTTAAATACTCCTCTCTTGCTTCCTGGGGTTGATCTGACTGGGCTAAGGTGTTTTCAGTTTTCTATTACAAGTTCCACCATTTTTGTTTTCTTCACATTCGAATCAAAGAAGAGTTTGTCTCCATCGCTCAAAAACGAATGTGCCAATTTCTCTCAAGGATATTCAAACCCCAATGCCACAGCCGAAATCCTTGGACTCCACCATTTTAGCTTCCATGGGCCGTATTTCGAACATTGTTTCATTCCCCAGACTGAATTTCTGCAAGGAGGCAGGCCTGAAACTATTGACCGAATTTGGGCTTGACAAAAATTATGTTTGGTTTCCAAGCATTACTTGTTTCTTTATGCATACCTATTGAGCCTAGAACAAGGCATGTTGCTGAACTTTTATAATCAATCTTATTTCCTTAAGTAATATAATATAATGTTAAAAGCATGAGTTCAGTCTTATATTAGTTTAGAATATTCTTATTTCGATTAAACGTTATACTATTAATTTTAATATTGTGTGGATATGTTTTATGAGAGTTCATTTTGAATACTTTGATGAAATTTTTTAAGTCCGCTAACAAAATTAAAAGATTATCGCATGCTTTAATTTTTTTTTTAAATATTTCAAAATAAACCTTATTAAATTCCAATCCAACAGGGCCAAGAATATGGCATTGCCTCCTCCATCACTAAACTTAAATCACCAAGGACAAAAGTGTTGCTGAGGTTTGGCATTTTGGCAAAATGGGCATATGGGTAAGGAACAATAACCTTTCTCCTCTCTCTCCTTTTTATTTTTTTTAAATTTTTTTGTGGGTCTTTAGCAAAAGTTAAAAACAAAGCAAATGGGCTTGTGATTGAAGCCTGCTGTGCTGAACCAGAACCTTTTGGTTTTATAGCTGCATCTGATCAAATCTGATAACTCTTGGGTCCACAGTGGGTGCAACCAAAGCCCTCTTCTTTTCGCTTGTGTTCCACCATGTGCTTTCCCAGCCATTTGCAGGCCTTTTGAAGATGCATTAAAAGTTGCATATATATATATATAAACTTGAATTTGTAATCGAGTTCCCCTTCTCAACAATTCAGGCTACCATTACTTTCGTTGGTAAAACTATAAAGGTTGTTGCCTTCGAGATAATATTCGTATAATTTATTTGTGAAGTATTGATCTATTAATTTTATTGACTAGAATTAGTATATTGAAAATAAATTTAAATTCAATTAAATATTCCCTTTAGATTTTTTTGGGTAAAAAAATAAAAAAGAATCGAGCACTTTTGATAATTTTCATAATTTCTTTTCCCTAGAAAAGTAGTGGATAAACAATAAAATTGGTGTCTAAATAAACTAGCAAGCAAGTTCGTTGAACAAATGATTAATTGACCAATTTGGCCAATAGACATGATAATAGTAATTGATTTGAATTAAGGATTCTCTTAATTATATACATTATAAGAAGTAACTAAAATCTATTTAATTATAATTTTGACTAAATAATATTAATTTATATGCTGTTTTTTTATAAATAACAATCGATAGTTTCTTTAAAATTAATAAGAGAGGGTTGGGTTATTCAGTGATAAAGTAAAATGGGCCTAAAGACAAGCAACCATTCCGAAAGCAAAAGGGGACAGTCCGGACCCATGTGAGCTAGGCACTTGCGTCTCGAACAAAACTCACGTGACCATCCGGCACGTGCTCTCACGTTGTCGTAAAACTATAAAAAAAAAAAGCAGCCCATATCGCTGGTCTTCTTGAGTCTGATCTCACTTGGTCGAAGCATCCCAGAAAAAAGAAAAATAAATACACCATGGATCCTGGCCACGTGGCATTGACCACCGTCAGATCTGGCTTTTGACACCAGCCAAACCAGTCACATGGGTGGCTGACACCACGACTCCCCAACCCCCCGCCCCTAGCACGTGCAAACTGGACCGCATATATGCAAATCCCAATTTTTACAATTAATTAAAAATAAAAATCAAAGTGAGTGAAAAAATAAATTTTACAAACGTCAGGTAAATGAAGACCTCTACGCCAAGCAACGCCTCCGGTACTTTCTCTTTTTCAGGCTTTGCTTTCTATTCAAGCAAAAAAGGAAAAAGAAAAAAATAAAAATAAAAATAAAAATAAAATTAGAAAATTTTTAATATTATTAAATTAAAGAAATAATAAATAAAGAAAAGAATTATCTTTACAGCAATAAATAAGAACAGTCACACCTTATCCACTCTTCCAAGCAGACTCGCGTCGGGATTCGTGTCATTAGCCTGCTGGGGCCCACTTTCTCCAGTCTCTCAGCTTCTGGATTCTTGCCACGTGGTCGTTCCAGCAACGTCGGATTTATGCATCCGCATTCCCCGAAAAGGGCAAAAGAGTCTAGTTAATAGACGGATTTTTATTAATAAATACTATTAGTATTAGGTAGCTGTGATTATTTTCAGTGCCATATAAAAATATTATTAGAATATGATATTTTTAATAAATAAAAAATAATATAAATAATATGATATATTTAAATATAATAAATATATTATTTAATATTTTAATATATTTAATAATTTATATTTGTTTACATATATTACTATATGAAAAAAAATTGAAATACAATGTGTACACACAAATTGCATTATATACTTTTAGGAAGGTTTTCAAAGTTAATTAAGCTGTTTATTATAGTAATATTTGTATATTAAATACAATAATTAATACTTAACTCATAAATTTTAGTGATTTAAAATATATTACTTATTATTATAATAACCTTAAAAATTGATTTTGTTGACTGATGTCATAAAAACAGTCTTTAAAGTTGTTATAAATAATAATATTTTTATTCCAATGATGAATGAAATTGTAAAAATTTATATTTAATACAATTTTGTTATTATAAATAGACAATAAGTATTAATACTTTTATTAGAATTCGTTTTAATAGACGGACTAGTGTGGTCTAGCTCTAATTTAATACTTGGATTATTTCAAGACATTAGATAAAATCCATGTTTTTTTTACTTCCTTTTATTTTCCCTCGCGTTGCAATGGACATAAATCACCTAATAAAAATGAAGAAAATAGGATTAACGACGTAATACTGCACTTTTTTCACATTAGTATTAGATTGACTCGCTCATAATCCTACATGGCAATACGAGGTTAAAAGTGGAAAAAAAAGGAAAAACCAAGTTGGCAGCTCCTTCTTCTGTACATGTTGGTGAAATCCTGACCGTCCAACTAATCAAGCTTAGCTGTATTAGTCGTGCTTGTTAGTGGGGTTTAGCGGGGGGAATAAAAAAATTAACTTGAAAACAAAGTAAAATCAGAGACGAAATTAATTTTAAAAATTAGTAAAAAATTATAAGCGTGACTATCGAGGGAAATTAAAGCAGAGGAATCGGGCTGTAAACTTGGACGCTAATGCATAAGCCTTTAGCGACAAACCTAAAAGATCGGTTCCTAAGGATTGAATTTGAACATAATTTAAAATTAACCCTCCTCCCTAATCCTTGATTAATTAATTTGTTAATTACTTCTTTACCCATCAAATTATACTTATTAAATGATAATTTAATTAAATCTGACAAAAACCAGTTTTTTTAAATTTAAATTATCTTTATTGCCCTTTGTACGTAAACTGGAGTTGTAAGCAATGAAGTAATGATTGTGTGTGGTACGTGGTGCTATAATTGTCGTACACTTGGGTGATCATCACCGGTCTCCACCATCATCAAACTGCACGTGAGGTTAGATTTTTATCATCAAACTGAAGCAAATGTGCGGGGCCCCCTTGGAAGTTTCAGTCCCTTCTTAGAATTGACATCGCATGACTGATTCGATTTTTGTTGGACTCACATGGGTTCTAAATGGATTTTTTTAATATATTTTTTAATTATATAGTAATATTAAAATCAAATAAATATGAGATTTAAAATATCATATTAATTGAATGTTAATATTTAAGAAATATCACATGGATTCTAAATGTTACGTATGTAAATGAATTAATTAAATTAAATTTTAAATTTTATTTTGGTTTATAAATAATAATAATTTAATATTATCTATATAATGCCTTTCTAGCATTATTATTTCTTTGATAATATTCAAGAAATAGTAAATTTAAAAGATTATTATTTTTTTAAAAAAACTTTGATTATAGAATATGACTCATTTAATACAAACTTACAAGTGTAACGGCATGGTTGGAAGTTTTGAACCCAATTTTGGCAAGGTATTGTAACATTTACATACCGCATTATGTTCGTGTAAAAAAAAAAAATTAATCTCCTTTAATTTTGTTTTAAATTTTAATGCAACTTAAAGTTTTAATAACATTATCATCATTTTGAATAAGGTGTGTTTAGTTCATCTTTATACTTAAACAAGTTCGTGTATAACTCCTTTGTAAGATATAATTTAAAAATAATTTAAAATTCGTTCAAATATTGCCTATTGTTGGAATATTAAAATATTACTATATTTTAGTATCATTTCATTGTTTTATCAGCATAATTATTAGCATTTATTTAGTATTATATCGTTATCGTTTGTCGTTTTCTTTATCATTCATAAAAAGTTTTTATTTGTTTATAAATATATTTAATTATATATTTTTATTAAATATTTAGGAATAAATTAATTTAATAGGGAAGGGCACTAAAGTAAACTTCACACTTGATTTTCCTTTAACCCAAATAAAGCATCTTTATTTCTACAATAAATATATATATTTTAAATTCTCTTATTTTAACTTTTTTTTTGGGTTTTTTTTTTAAAATATTTTTCACGTCGTCAAAATGCTCCATTTTAGCTGTCCGCCTGTCCCCTTCAAACGCAAATAAACCCTCTCTTTTCTCTCTTCAAAACCACAATTCCCCACACTTCTCTCTCTCTTTCCCTTTTCTCTCTACACTCGCAAATTTCTCTTACTATACTCTCCCTTTAACGCCAGCTTCGATTCCAAAAGAAAGGAAATTAAATCAAAACGACAAACCGTAAAAAAAAAAAAACAGAAAGTTATGGAAGCTCCAGAATTCTTTCAAGGAAGCAGCTGTTATAATTCTCAATTCGGACCTGAAAAACCAGCGGCCACCGGCGATCATTTCATTGTGGAGGACTTGCTCGACTTTTCCAACGAGGATGCCGTTTTAATTGACGGAACATTCGACTCCCCTTCCTTTGCTGCTGCCCATTCGACGGATTCTTCCAACGTTACGGCCGTCGACAGCTGCAATTCGTCGTCGTTTTCTGGTTGCGAACCGAATTTAGGCGGTGGTAATATTGGTTGCCGTGGTTTTACTGACGGTCAGTCCTCGGGTGACCTTTACGTGCCGGTAATTTTCACCCCCTACATGCAATAATGTTGTAGGTTAAAAAAATTCAAGTTTTGAATTTTTGCTACCGAATTTCTTCGGAATTTTGGCTTTGATTCAAATTTCAAACAATAAAGCAAGTAAAATTTGTACTTATTTTCTAGTCTTTTGGTAATTTTCTTGGCTACCAAACAAAGATAAAGGCCCATGTGCATGGCAAATGGAGTTTGGTCACTTTGGTGGAAGCTGCGTGAATGCTGACAATAATTTCTTTACCAAAGTACTTCAAATTTGGAAAGAACAAAAAAAAGGTGAATAATGAAAAATTACTGATATAAATTATTTTTAATCTTTTTTTTAATATAGTACGACGATTTAGCTGAGCTCGAATGGCTGTCGAATTTCGTGGAGGAATCATTTTCAAGTGATGACTTGCAAAAGCTCCAGCTGATATCCGGAATGAAAATCCGACCGGACGAATCATCGGAGACCCGAGGAGGGTTCCCACCCGTTCTTCCCAACCAAATTAATAACGTCGTTGATAACAGCGACAACAACGACGGAGACAATAACAGCAACCCAATTTTCCATCCGGATATGTCGGTGCCCGCCAAAGCCAGAAGCAAACGGTCTCGGGCTGCACCATGCAACTGGGCCTCCCGTCTCCTTGTTCTCAGCCAAACAAATTCATCTTCAGAGCCCGACATTGCCGTTCCGCTCCAATCACCTTCTCCGAATCACCTTCCCGGCAAAAAGCCCGTCAAAACGATATCGTCCAAGAAAAAAGACGGTGGCGTCGCCAGTTCGGATGGGCGGAAGTGCTTGCATTGTGCTACGGATAAGACGCCGCAGTGGAGGACTGGTCCCATGGGCCCAAAAACACTATGCAATGCTTGTGGAGTGAGGTATAAATCGGGGCGACTTGTTCCCGAATACCGACCCGCTGCGAGCCCGACATTTGTGCTCACTAAGCATTCAAATTCTCACCGCAAGGTGCTCGAGCTTAGGCGACAGAAGGAATTGGCAAGGGTCCAACAGCAACATCAGCAACAATTCATAAATCATCATCATCATCATCCTCATCATCAGAATATGGTTTTTGATGTATCCAACGGTGATGATTACTTAATCCACCAACACGTGGGTCCTGATTTCAGGCAGCTGATCCTAGAGTAATTTTAATAAAGGTCAAGTTCTTAAAATTTTTTCCCAGAGTTAATTTAGTTACTGAGTTCATTAGTGAATTCCAGTTCATTTTTTTCCTTAACATTCTTAGGGGTAACTTTCCTTCTCCTTTTTATTTTTATTTTTTTTTCTTTTCGAATTTTCGAGACTAATTTCCTCTAAAACACAATGTTCTTATTTCAGGCAAATTAGTAAATTTTTATTTTCTTTTTGATTCTTGCTTTGACTTCCTCCATTAGTGTTTGACTTTTAAGCTCCAGTATATATTTCACAAGGGATCCTTATGTACCCTAATCTTAACCAATTGCTTTACATTTGATTTGAACTACATAAATTAATTTTACAATATCAAATGCTTATATAAATTAATATTCACGCACTATAACTACTTAAATTAAGTTTATCAGCTCAATTAATTATTAATATTTAAATATCTAACCTTTCTTAATTAATGCATTAATACATCTCTGGGCTAGTTGGAATTTGTAATATGGCATGAGTTCTCTTTTGATACAAAAGAGCTATGATATGGAGATAGAGAAAGAATTGAATAAGTTGAAATTCAAATTAAGTTTCGGGTTCGCAATATATCATAGGTTGACATGTGATTTGATGCATAATTTCATCAGTAGTCAAGCCTAATTTATAAAAATAAAAATCTGATTAATTCATTTCGGTATAATATACTTTACTGAAAAATAACTCACTCACGTATTTAAGAAAGAAGGTGAGAAACATCATCCATGCAGTGAAAGCAGAAGCGAAGAGGAGAACCATTATCAAACAATTTAAATCAAGGATCTATGTCATGCTTTCAATTTCAACCATCCAAGTGTTATTTCATTGCCAAGTTTGCAAAATCTTTATATCAATTTATCAATCCCAATAATAGTTTTTAAGGATTTAAGGCCACTTGCAACCCCCCTCTTTCATCAGCAGAAGATTAAAGTTTTAAATACAGAAATAGGAAGTCAAGATTCATCATCTTAGCTACCTATATATGTATATATTTTTGCATGAAATTCCACAAACTCACATGGAGTTTTGTTTTTCTCAATTGCTTGAAGACACACGAAACATATTTCAAGGTCCATCCCCCCGCCGACAAAAAGTAAATGCAAACCTTTTTCAATGGTTAGTTGTATAGGGTAAGGCCCTCTATCTAGAGTGGGATACGGTCAAAAGTGTGCCATAAGTTGATGCTTTTAGTGTAAAACGTGCAATACCCACAACCCAAATGAACGAATTTCGTAGCGTTTGAGACCTCATGGGAAGAAGAGATTTGGGTGGCGGACACGATTATTTAAGTGAAATATTATATTATTATAATAATTATTTAAGACGTACTGTATATGAAGCTTATTAACATAAATTTCAGTGAAAAGAAATGCTGATGATCAAAGCAGTTTTTTACGTTTTACACACACAGAATGTTATCAAAGAAGCTGAAATACTTATTCCTTAACAGTTAAACATCGTTTTGCGTACGTTTCCTCACCTTGGACGGCTTCAAGAATGAAATGAAAATGAATAAAAGGAAGTAAGGTTCTAATAAAAACATGAACATGGAAATTCAGGTTTTAATGAATATTATAAATAAAAAATTGGGTTTTCAAATAAAGACATGTCTATATTATTCTGCTTAAAAATCCCAGCATGTGATAGTGAGTGCAGATTGGAATCCAGAGATTTTTAATGACAAAAATATGCGATACAATCAGTCATCAGCTACGTTACTCTTTTTTTTTTTCTTCTTTAAATTAGGGTTTTATTCGTTTGACGATGCTGATGTCTATGCACGATCCTAGGCATATGCTAATCCCATAGGCCTGCAAAAATCTTCTTACTTCAATCATTGTTAATTAACTATTCCCAACAACTACTTTTAACCATTTCTTCTCCAAACCAAGGGTTTGTCCTTTGTCTTGTTTGCTTAAAACAAACCAAATAAAACAGACTTACAGAGTTCGTTCTGGTAATACATCAGTTATTAATATGTTTTACATACATATTTATATGCATATGTAATTAATTTAGTGTGGAAAAAGAAGCACAGTTTGCGGTGGTCACATGCATGCCTCGCATGCAAAGAGTCAGTATATATTCATTTTTTTTTTAATTTTTGCCATTGCAAACTCAATAAATATAATACTGATTATAGTTTGAAAATGATGTTTTTTTTTTTAATTTAATTATTAATTATGTTCTACTAAAGGTTTACTTTAATGTTACTATTGTTGATATTTTGAGAATAATAATAATAATAAAAAAGCAAGTTCAGTCTTGAATGCATGCTGCTGTATGAGAAAAGGATACCAAATTCGTTTTAATAATAATTACTAGAAATATTCGATAAAGTTTTGAAAATATGGGCTTCCCTGCATTGTGATAATTTTTCCATGTTGAATTGTAAAGCAGCTGTCCCCTGTTGACAACAGCTTCTACTGTCAATGACTTGGCAATTTGGCAATTTGCAGCTTTTCTTTTTCTTTTAAGATAATAGACAAACTTTTTGCTCTGTTACCCTAACATGGAAACCAATGACTGTACCATTTGAAGCAAGTTCCATTCCACTCTTTAATAAATATTAAAGGAAATAAATCAAGTGTTATGTTAATGATTTCATTTCTTACATTGACAGATTAAATTTCTTTCTTTTTCTTTTTGGTAATACAATCAAAGTGTTTTTAGATTTTGCCTAAACCTAATGCTTTTGTTGAGTAGCAATGTACTGAATATGTTGAATAAAATAATACAAATAAAATATGAATAAATGAAATTTTAAATTAAAAAAATTAAAAAAAACACGAAGACATAAATTTTCATTAAAAAAAAAAAAAGAAAGGGATAACCAAGCAAGGGAAGGTTGGGGCAAGCACATTGCAGACACTATCCTTATCTTCCCCGTGATGGCTATTGTTCTGTGTTTGAACATGCATGGAAGCACATGGTTGTTTTCTACGAATACGTCTACATGCGGAAATTAATAAATAAACAAAAAACTACAATATATGGAGTTGCCAAGGTCTTTGCGAGAGCCCTCCCCCACATGCAAATGTTGTGTTAATGGTGGAGAGAGGGGCGCCATAAGCCAAGCCCAACTTTGAAACAAATGGGAGACATAGAAGACACCATCTCTTCCCCCGCTACTTTCTCACCTCCGTTTCTTGATGCTTACGAATAGAACTATTCAAGGGTTGGGTGTCCAATCTGTTGGAATTGCAGTGAGGTTGGAGATACATTTTTTTTATTTGAAATGGCTCAACTTGATATTAATTACAGTTTAATTAATAAAAAATATTTTTATTTAAATTTAATTATAAAAATATATAAAAAATTAATATTTTAATATTTTTAATAGTCAAATGAGTTTTACGAACTGATCCAAAAACCAAATTTAAAAAAAAAATTAAACATAATCTGACTATGAATACCCCTATTTAGGAATATATATATATATATATATAGTCATCAAATTAATTAACATGGCTTTCTTTAGAAGGTTTGTCTCTGCGTCAATTAACACCCCAAATTTATCGTACCGTATTCAAATAGGTTCAAGATGAATGGGCTGCAGATCTTAAGTCATATCTAATTATCAGTTATGAAAAGTGAACAAAGAATTTAAATCCAACCCAGAGACTGGGGAAGACTGACCCTTCAATATGGGATCAAAGTACACCAAAGATAACGGACACGGGCTATTTACAGATGATGATGCCAAGGATTTAAAACAGATTTCATTTAGTTAAAGGTAAACTAATAAAAAAATTATATTTGTAATTTTATATTTAAATAGTTCAAGCATGCGATATTAAATTTATTTAAATAATTAAATTAAATTTAAAAATTATTGCATAAAAAAAAGTTAATGCTTCATGTATTAAATACATTACGTTCTATTAAAAAGCAAAATGATTCAAAAATCATATACTTATAAGTTATGCATTTAAATAATCCGAATATATAATATTAAACTTGTTAAAATAGATGAACTTGATTTGATAACTACTACATAGAGAAAAAGTTAATGTTGTTATGCATTAAGCACTTTTTGATCCTTTTATATGACAGTTGTACATTTTGATAACTCGAGTGTCTAATATTAAATGTCTTTAATTAATTAACTTTGATTTGATGACCGTTGCAAAAAAAAATAAAAAATTTAACGCTTTTGTGCATTAATATTTTTTTTTACCCTTTAAACGATACAATAATCAAACCAATTTTATATTTATTAAGTACAAATCCAAATAGCTCGAGCGCATGATACTATCAACTAAAGTAATAGTTCAAAGTGTTGCGTTTGCACCACATATAACCTGTAAGAGAATTTCTAGAAGAAGATTGAAATATATTCAGGGAACAAAATTTTTGCAGTGTAAGTTATACCCATCATCCAGGACTTCAAGAAAATAGCTTTAGCAAGAACTACAGGAAAGAAACTAAAAGAAAAGGTTTCTGTTTGTCAATGAATCCTGAATAACTATGTTACTCAAACTTTGAATGTGAGTATTGGATATGGGTACAAGTCTAACATGAATATCTTCAATTTTTTTCCCAAGATTTCCATGTTTGTGGAAGGTCCTTGGACATGAAGAAAATAATTAAAATATGATAGGAAAAAATAACACGAATGCGCCACAAATATACGAATGCCTTAAAATCTATATAATACGAATAATTAATGTATCAAAATTTATATAAATATTAAATACCTTAAAAATGATTATGACAAGACAAAATACATAAGCATGACATGGATACATGAATTGCCAGGTCTAGGCAAAAACAACCAAACAAAAACTAATAGCACTGGCAGCAAGACTTGAATATTGCTAAGCAATTGGACATTTAGCATGCATAGTCAAAGCTAGCCCAGAAATCAATATGATATTTGAATAAAAGAGAAAAAAGAAACATAATCTTTGCACTTCATGAAAATACAGACCGCTAAACTGCAAAACAAGTTTGAACAATTCTTATGGCCTTGCATTCCTTACAAAAACAAGGACATCAAATTCTTCTCCTAAACCAAATAGGGCTGCTTGATCCATTGATATAGTCCATGTACATGGTCTAACACATACAAAACTATATCTCACGAATAATAACATACATTCGATTATTTATTTCAATAGGATAAGAGCAATGTCTTGCCTCCATAGCTCCATTAATATCAATTGAGGATAGAAAAGGGCCTTAAGTTGTAACACGTTCTTCATTGACAGAGAAGAATCACACAAGCTTATAATCATGTTGAAAAGAAAAGAAAAGAAAAACCAAATAGAGAGCTACGGAATTATACGTATTTGATATCCGTATTATATAGGAAGCCTATTAGAGTACAGTATATGCAGAAAGTAAACGGTTAACATAGATAGAGTCTACATTTCCAATCATATTAGAGTATGAAAGAATCTTCAGCTTTGACTGACAAAACAAAAGAACTATCAACAATTTTTGGTGCATTTTTTAAAAAGTCATAAATCATATACAACCTTCTCAAACTCAAACCATGTGAAAGCTCTCCAACACAGGTCTTATCGTTGTTTGTATTGACCCCTATTCCAATACACCCAGCGTATCAGATCGTTATTCATGTACATTTAGTCTCACTCGTTACCACAATTCAATCTCCCCTAAGTTGTCTAGTTCTCATTTTTGGCTTGAGTCCCTTTTTCCTTTTGTTAATCTCTATTAGAATAATTTCATTCCATAACTTCCTTCTCATATTAAAAAAAAATCGATTATTTTTCTATTAACAAGCCTAATTGTATGACATCTGATCAGATACACATGTCCTAAATTTAAGCAGTTGAAAACATGCACAAACTTCTCATGCTTTCCCTTTCCTCCTTGCTTAATTCTTATCTAGCTAAACTCAAGAGACCTTTCTGTCTTCACTTTCTCTTGGGTTTAGTTTATCAACCAAACATTAAAAACTATAAACAAAAAATGCAACCAACAAAAAAAACAGATAAATGGTCTCAAAATTTATAGCTTTGGATGAGTGTTGATTGCACATGACCATCATGAGCATGAGATAAGACAATCTAAGAAACAAGATTGCTTTACTCATTAATTATAGAGTTAAAAAAAAAAGTTTCTTTCGTAAAAAAAATTACAAACATTTTGGAAGATTATCAAACTCCTGGATTTGCACTGCAAAGCTGAGACAACGACCTCGAGCTCCTTGAATCGATTCCTAGACACGACGTGAGCCGAGCAGAAGACACCGCCGAGTGGAAAGGCAGAAGAGATTGAAGACAACCCAATTGAGAAACAGACCTGAAAAAAAAAAATTAAAGCTTGACAATTTAGAACCAAAATTTTGGTAATTTAAAGGAAACCCAAATTAAAAAAAATGGGGATAAATTTGAAGAAATTGAAAGTGGAATATAAAGATAAAGTTTTTAAAAGGGCTTGCCTTGAAAATGTAGGAGAGGAGCGAGCAAGAAGGAGAGAAGAGGCGGGTTTAGGTTTAAGGGTTGATTTGAGGATAGCGAATGTCGGTTTTGAGAGAGATCTAAAGCGAGACGCCATTTTTGAGAACACGAAGCAAGATTGAAATTTTGGGGTTAGGAATTTGACAGAAAACAAAGGTTTCAATTCAAGGGCCTTTTGTTGGGGTTCTAGCATCTACCTACGTTTCGTCGGGGGAAATTACCAAAAGGTGATAAAGAGAATTGTAATTACTCAAAAGAGAGTCCCTTCCCTTCCTCCCAGAATATTGCCAGGTCTAATTAAACAACTACTTAAAAAAAGGGGGGGCATTTTAACAAATGGAAATTTTGGGTCTGAAAATCCCAAAACCTTTCTTATTATGCTTTTTACTCTCTTTTCATTTCTAAATTTTAAGAAATTAATTTAGTAATTTTCATAGTCAATTCTTAATTTTCGTGATTAAGTGATGCTTATTATTTCTTTTTCTTTATCATTTAAATTTATCTAATTCTTCCTTGGGGGAAAATAAATGCCAAATTAAGGGGCGTTGGAAGGATTATTAGATGCATTGCTATTGCTAATCCCCTTTTATTTTAGAGGGCACAAACAGCAGAAGAATTGCTAAAATGAATTTGCAACCTCAAAAGAAGAAGGGGGGGGGTTTGAAGCATTATTTCCTTCTGAATTTCCATTGAATAGCATTATATCATACCTAACAACAAAAAAATGTACTTACTGTAGGTAAAAAAGCCAGCACCAACAATGGTTAGGGTTCATAAATATTAAAACTCTTGTAATAATATTCAAATGATAACCCAACATACTGGTTCCTCTATCTGTTCTAGCAACCAATCCAATTGGTATTTCCTAGTCCTAGCAATCAATGGTTAGAGATACCCTCATCTAGCTACTGCTCTGATTTGTTGCACCTACACCAAAACATAATAGTTGTGGAGCGATTAGACTCACGACGGTGGACTTTGGAGGCGCAATAAGATGGGGGTTTTTTTCTTCAATAACATTAGAGCAAGTTTAACTTCCCCGTCACTGAATCGACCGCCACTTTCGGTCCTGCACAATCACAACAGATGTACAATAAATAAACCAAAAAAGAAACTGTCTTCTTTTGGTTGTTGTTTCACGGGGTTCTACATTTTTTTCTTTTTAACACTCGTTTGTTACTTTGGTTGGTGAAAGTGAACTGCAACATCCATAAGCGAGGAAGTTTGCATGTGATCATATGTCATATCATCTTCATATCTTCTAAGCAATGGACTCATCATGGCACATAATAAAGTATCTATCACGGATACGCAACTACAACAGTTTTAGAAGAACATAAAACCACAAAAAAAAAAAAAAAAAAAAGAAGCCAACCGGGTCCAATGGCAAGAACAGTCTTTGACCCTGCTGAAACCTGTTAAATAAAGAGCTCATAAGAGATTTTTCTTTCAAATAACTAAACACTATGAATTTAGTAATCAAAGATCAACTTCCAAGAAAATAAACAATTATATGTATAACTCAAGTTGAAACCATGCCAGCATGCTCTAGAGAAACTGAGAATCCACTTAGAATCCTTAAACATTGTAATAAAGTATCTCAAACAACTGAAAATAACTCTGCAATAGCACACGTCAGGATACTGAGTCCATTGGTTCAGATATACATTTAGACCTATAAGTTGCCATTACATTCAAGTTACCTCATCGGCGAGATTAGGATTACAATGAAGTAATGCCGAAAAATACCTGTGTTCTTCCAGCATCAGCAACAACAAAAGTGGGAAGGCCAATGTTCTCAGCTGCTTCCCTTAACTTATTCCTGATAAGAAAATGAAAGTGCACTTACACAATTAGAAACAAAGAATAGCATTTCAAACCTGATAGATTTAAGTCGACATAAAATGAAATCACCTGCTTACATTTCTTGTAGATTTCTGCATGTAACTACTATTTTGGGTTGCCCGCAATCCTCCCATTGTCTTAAAAGGGATCGATCACTGCATTATAATCACATGATTAATGTTGATAAAATGATTTCACATACACAAATAACTAACATGGACAAAGGGTTCCTATCGATCTTCCACTAAAGCAAGCTCACAAGTGAAGCTTGAATTAATAAATTGACTTATAATCAAAAAGAAACACACCTATGCATCAATTCTGCATACATGCCAGTGGCAGCATCTGTATATTTGGGCAGGAAAATTTCAGTCACATAATTGAAAGTTAGGATATGAGGAAATGGGAGAAAGAGGATTTTTTTGGATTTTTTTCCTTTGTATCATTTAGTTTGGGGGAGGGAGGGGAGTGGGACTGAGGATTTAATTTTAGTAAATCAGCAAAGACTAAGAATGGAAATCAAAAGCACAATTTCAGATTTTAAAAGCAGCTGACGAATCTTACGGGCACATTGAGATGCAATCTTCCCCGGTTTCATCTTAAGGTCTTGTCTAACCACCAAAACCTGCCATAAGCAGTTCAAAACAGAAAATTTCGTAGTTTATGAATATCATTCGGGTGATGTTAATAAATAATAAAAACTACATAAAACAGTATCAAACCGCTCAATTTACTAATCATACAGACAAATTTATGTCAAACAGTTCAGCAAAGCATATGGAAACCACAACCAGAAGCTATATATACAATCAGGTTAAGCGTTCTGAGAAAAAGACACAAATTAGCTTCTTGGCTTTATTACATAAAAAAAGTAGATCCTGTGTTGTTCCAACTCTTTATTTTTCTTTAAATACCCGTGTCTGAAACATACACTAACATCTGAATCTGGGTAACATAAAGTACCCACCAAGTCACTCCCTTTTCTACTAATGAAAATTCAGCCGTCAAAACAGCCTAAAGACGCTATAAAATGCCATCACATTTGTTATCTGTAACAATTATAGTAGGAAATGAAAGAATTAAAATTTTAAAAGTAACAATGAATAGGAAATATAAAAACAAACCATTTTAAGGTCTTGGTCAGCGTTAGTGGAAACAAAGTCTTGATCTTGAAGCTTTCCAGGTAGGAAATTCTTCTTCTTGGAAACGGTTTTAGTGGGTTTTGACAAATCCAAAAATAACCCGAATACGAAACCAATAACAAGGCCTGGAATGAAGTTTTCAGGCCTGAAACTCACTCCTAACCATTCACTTTCCTGCTTCTGCAGCTTCTGATATTTGCATAAAACAAGTAGTACTATGAATTTGTACAAATCAAAAAGTAAAAAAGAGAAAAAGAAAATAGTAGTAACTAAGAAAAGTACCTTGTTTGAAGGTAGAGAAGAGTTTCGTGTTGAAGCCCACATGATCTTTGAGAAGATGGATTGAATTGCGTGTCGTTAACTGGTAGTAGTAGGAACAACCAGGGAAGCAGCCTAAACAAAAACGCTTGCTGATAAAATGATTTTGTCAGGGTGTTATTGGTTAAATTCAGGGCAATTACTAAACGGTGTCGTTTGATAAATACTTGAAATATATTAATGGATTTTGTATATTATAGTTTTTATTTTTTTATTTACTTCAAGCAAAACATTTGTTTGCTTATTAGTATTATTAATGAAAGAGGTAAATCTATTAGAAAATAAAAAATATGTATGTGTTGGATGAAATGATTGTTGCTATTTGTTTCAATAATGAATTATTGGTTTAATTGAATAACTAAAAATAAATAAATAGACCTTTCTCTTCGTCTCAAGTCAATAGATTTTTTCAATTGGAGGATCCTTATATGAAAAATATGTGAATAATACATATTCCAGTTGATCGAGTCTAATTCTAATTGTTTTGTTTTGAAGCAAGGATATCGAAAAGATGGTTCGTCCCTATTTAGATATTCATGATCGAGAAATACTAGATTCTTTTTCGGATAGATATTGAAAGGAGAAGAAAAGTTGGAATGCCACCAAGTGCCTATTTTTGGATTCACCCAACCGATCCATTTT
>JAQSVH010000010.1:3986037-4016378 GCA_029448705.1 Adansonia digitata
TGAGTAAAATTTATCAACTATATATATATATATATCCAAAACAATTAGCCAACCTTGTTAAGATTCCAGAACCGCAACTTTACAGGTCATAATTTTAACAGATTAATAATGCATTGACATTCTGCGGATAGGCAAGGCGATGTGCATGAATTTTGTGAAATATCCTCGTGCATGATACAAACAACTGATGTTAAAATCAAACAAAGAACCCCTGCAAATTGACTTCCATGGCAAGTCTCGTTTGCTTGCAACAGGATATATCTATATATATATATAACTTGCTTTACCCTCAACCTAGCCCTTTTAACCATTTCATGCCTTAACTTATCTGATAATCAACCTTGAACACATGATTTAACCTTTAGCCACAAATACAGGATGGTATCGTATACTTCACCTAAGTCGCCAGCAAGTTAAGATTTCCCAATGCCCGTCTTCGACTATTTCCCAAGCCAACTCGCTATTCCTCTCTTGTCCTTCAATTTTACCCAAAGAATCTTTAGCCAAAAAGCCTCTAACAAATACGAGAATCATTCGCTTAAAATCGAACATTTCGAGTACTCCCTTGCATTCACCTTCACTTTTCTATAACCCCATTATGAACCCCGTTTCTAGTTCATCATCGACAAGTGCAACCCCACCAAATCATGACCACAACAGGCTACACCACCAGCTCAAAACAACACAACCAGTCGCCGATCGGATAGCCCGAGCACTCCGTCACCCTCTCTTGCTCCTCCACAGATCCAATTCTGACTTCTTCGTCCTAGGTGCCACAGGAAATGTTTACACGGTTAAATTATGTGCAACCCCTTCATGCACCTGCCCTGACCGTACAACCCCGTGCAAACACATATTATTTGTCCTAATCCGAGTATTGGGTGTCTCAATCGATGACACGTGTCTCCGGAGGAGGACTCTCAGGCCATGTCGTCTCAGCCGCCTTCTCGGGTCTCCTACTTTGCCTGAAGCGCTAGCCAGGCCTAGCCTACGCGAGAGGTTCCATCAATTTTCCCGTCGGGCAAAGACGCAAGGTGGGTCAGGATCAGGAGTTAATGAGATGGAAGAAGGAACGGTGTGTCCTGTTTGTCTAGAGGAATTGGAGAAAGGAGAGAGAATGGTGGCTTGCTTAACATGTCGAAACCTGATTCATGAAGAATGCCTGATGAGATGGAAGAGAAGCAGAGGGAGGAGGTCGGCCAATTGTGTGATTTGCCGTGCCAAATGGTGCACCGATCAAGAAAAGTATCTGAATTTGGCAGCTTATATTAGCCAGGATGAGGCAGCTGAAGGCAGCAGCGGCGGCGGCGGTGCTGGCCTATGTGCTGGATAAATTGTGTTACATTCTTACTTTGGGTGGGAATTTTAATTTGTAAAAGGATTAAAAATGCTAATCTTATGAACAGATTTGTTTATTAATTGTTAAAAACACTGACCGAATAATAATCTTGGCAATCAATAAAAGCCTGATTTATGATACATAAGGCAAAACGAACAAGCAATGTTGGATAAAACAAATAATGAACAAGAAAGCAAACAAATTCTCCTAAATGCTATAAAGAATACACAAAAAATATATCTGGAAAAAAAAAATCTCATAATCTTGAAATAATTGAATTTTATGATAATGAATATCCACTTACCTTTCCTTCCAAGCAAGCCCTTGAAAGCCCTCTGCCTCTATAATTTCCTCCCTCCGAACTCCGCATCTGGGTGAATTTCAGCGTGTTTCACCCGAACATCCCCGATATACTATACAAGATTAATGGCCACATCTTTTTGGTAGTTTCAGCCAACCAGGCATGACTTGTCCGGGCCATCGAACAAAACATAAGAAATTAAAAGAACATTGCAAGCAAACAATGTTACACAGGATGCAGCCTGCCTTGGTTTGCCATACACCAAACTCCAGGTTATTACAGTTTCTTAGGTAAATTATAAGTCTTCTTAAGGAACTTTGAAGCTGTCTCATCATTCCGGTAACATAACAAACGCAGGAGAGTGTTTGGCTCAGTAGGATTCCACTGTCCTGATGTTGGAGGTAGCGGAAGCCTAGACCTTGCAGACGAGCCATATGTCTCCAAGGTCACACGTCTGAACCGCTCAATTAAGCTCTCTGAATCGGTTCCGAACAGGGGAAGGACACCTCTCACTGTTGCTGAAAACTTATCTATGAGGTCAGCAGGCAAACCATCTCCATTGGCCCAGAACAGATCTTTGAGGGCTTTGAAATCATCCTCTATAATTTGAGAATCCTGACAAGAGAAAGCACGAGAAGGACCTCCAGCAAGTAAAACGAGCAAGAATCCATCACAGGAAGCTTTCATGATATCAGTTATAATCCTTGTACGAACTCTTTCATGCACAATGTCCGAGATGAACAACAAGTTCCGCTCCAGTTCCTGCAATAGAGGGTCAATCCTAGAAGATGATGGCTCCCCTACATACAAACCATCCCATAAAACATGACTTAGGTCATGGAATACGATTTTGTAAGCTACTGCCTCAGACAGCTGCTGAACACCTTCCACACAAGCAGATGGTGTTAGCTCAAATTTATTGCTCAAACCATTTGAAAAATCTTCAACATGAGCAGACTCACAGTTCCTCAAGTGGGTTATGATCCTCTTCTCTAAAACGTCCATCTCAGATCGGATGTGGTGCAGAGTATTTATACGAACACACAGCTGTGGTATCCCAAATGAATTATCTCCATTCATTGTGGCAACCTGAGAATTTCTCTTGTGACAATTTTGTGACTTTTCTTTCTTCTTCCACATACCTTGGAACTTTGATCCTGTCTCACATCTGGTCAATGCAGGCATTGTAGGGATATACGTACTGCGTGAACCTATATGTCAGATAAAAAGGACAGCAAATGTTAGAAATTCTAAAAACCTTAGACAACATATTGAGATCATTTGTGAGATTTGCAGGATTTTACCACATCCAGATTTTGCCTTGATTACATAATACTGAAGACATTTGTCAAGGCCAGCCATCAAATCAGGTAGCAATGCGGGGTGTGTAAGTATTGGCAGCTGGAAAAAAGCATCTAAAGTCTCATCAATGATTCTCAAAATTTCGATTGCAGAGGAAGCGTATCCTTCTTGATTTGACTGTGGATTCCAGACCTAACATAATGGAAGTGGTGGTTAGCAAAATGAAAAAATAAAAAAAGTACAATTATAAGAAAACTGCAACCCATAATTTAGCAGATATCCAAGTCAGTTGCAAGAACAAAAACGCAATTTTAAAAAGGAACATTAACTACTTCTACGAAGATACTGCTTTATAGATAACATAGAATGTGAAACTAAATAAACAAAACCCTGCACATACAAAGAAATCATCTGCCACTAACTTATGCGACAGGTGAAAAAGATCATAGGCACTGCAGCAGCTTTTAGGGTTGCAAAGCTCACAGGTATTTTTTAATGAATGCTAAGAAGGAAAACACTTTAATTTATGGAAACCAAACTACTAATAAGACATCTTGGAGCTGATTTATATACTCTTCATTCCTTCATAATACCTATTTTCTTACTTCTTATAATTATAGGCCATAGCATGTAATCCAAATGCTTAGGTAACGTTAATTCTTAAAACATAATTCCTTCTTTGCCTTTTTAGTTCCTGTGTTACTTACATGTCGTCAAAGCATGCAGCAAACCAAAGCATAACTGATTCATCGTAAAGAAAGTAATATATCAGCAAATATGATTGCCTTTGCACCCATACATAACATGTATTATTATTTCAGCAGCTAGAACAGAACACTTATTTCACCAAAGACAATATAATTAATGATTTGAAACCGCGAAGTTGTAGAACTTGGAGTTTGATAGACGTAAATTTCACATAAATTTTCATCCAAATGATAAGAATAGCAGGTGCATACCTCTTGTTGCAAACTTCTGTCAACCCATTCCTTAACTCTGTCTAATCTTGTCTTGATCCATCCTTTAACCAGATTGGCAATTGCAGCTTCAGCCTCATAAGGGGGCATCTCACGGATTATTGCCTTCCCACCATCATCACTGTCTACTGCATCCTCAACTGCAATTTGAACGAGATCTTTCTCCAATTTATCTGCAGCTCTCAGTACTTGAACAGCATCGGGGGTTAACTCCATTATGCCAGATATAAACTGTTTTATCTCATTTGCGTAACAAGCATGAAGGGTGGCCACAGCCACACCTGCTGCCAAAGGATGCCAACCCTTCAGTATTGGACTGAAAACCTGCTTCTCATGAACTGCTAGCTCACCAACATCCTTAGCAAGGATTGCCAGGACAGGAAGAGGATTTGGCTGGTTTTTCGAAGCTCTCCTGCTTGAGTCTGCTTTCTCCATTCTCTATATAACAATAATAATAATAAAAAAAAGGCATATGTATAGTCATTAACCAACTAAAAGGGAGAAATGAGAGAAGAGAAAGAGCATCCAAACACATCACACACATTAGTTGCATTAAAACTCTAATACATATAAAGATACATACACATGGAACGAAGATTCAGATACTACACAAGTGCCATAGGCACTCAGTTTTTATTCTTTCTCAGTAAAGGGGCCAATAGCAGATATTAAAGACTTGCCTGAGCAAAGGCAGTCCGCAATGATGACCTGATGTAAGTGTCAATTCTATTTCGAGCAACATCAACTTCTCCTTTCCTCTTTCTCCGATACTCAGTAGATACATCCTCAACCAAAATCTTAGCCGCTGATACACCTAAAGAAACAATGCCCTGCATGGTGTATATATTTCCGCTATCAAAAGTGTCATGGTATGCAAGGAGTCTTTTCTCTGCCCACCCCAGTATTGAACTCAGTGTAGAACTTAAAATCTTGGAGTAGTCAGGATCCTTGGTTGCTTTGGCATCTTTTGCTACTTCTGCTAGCTGACCATCAGCAGCGTATAGTAAGTCCATTTCAACTTGCCTGGTGGCAACAAAACGGTGAAAGAGGACCCACGCAAAGCAAAGGTTATGGAACATTTGGTTTATTCCAAGGATCACCCATGTCTTCTTTATGTGCTCCATAAGCTCATCAACTTCCTCAACAATAGATGTTTCATCATTCATATCAAAACATGTCTCTAAAAGCATTTCATAGAGTCGAAGATTCAGTGGAATGCCATCAGCCCAGTGGCATGAGTCGGAGAAAGATCCATCAGATCTGGAAGCAAGAGACATAACAGCACTGCGAAGAACTTGCATTGACTCATTATTCTTTCCAGTATCTATTGGTCTATCTAGGGCTGCATGTATGATTTGCCGTAGCCGTTGTGAAGCATTATTTGATTTATCAAGTGGCACACGAGGATGCAATAGTAACCCAGCCTCAAGAACCTTGAGGTTTCTTTTCTGCCACGCATCATATTCTTGTTGATCAGTAAAATCTGATTGCTTGAGCTGCTGTAATAGCTCCAATGGAAGAACAACTGACTCAATCCGTCTTCCAACCTGTGATTCGTATATTTATAGTAGATATTATCAATGCTAATGAACAAAGTATCAACAGGGTAAAGTCATAATGCATAACTCCACCCGACCCTACAGTCATTCTCAAGGAAAAAAAAACAGCAAACATAAATAGATTAAACACGGATAAAAATAATATAAATAAGAATCATAAAATTCATCAAAAACCTAATACATTCTCGCCTTAAATTTGATAATCTTGATGAATTCACATTATTATCCATTATTCAAGATTAAATTCTACAATCAAAATTTGTTAGAATCATTATCTATTTTTCAACATTGTTATCATCGGATCCTACGCATCAACTTTAATTATTAAATAATTAAAATCAATTTACTCATATCACAAGCAGCATTATCTGAATCAAGTAAATTGCAATTAAAAGAAATAAGCAAAATTCCAGATCAAACAAAATTCCACATAAAATAAAAGTTAATTGAGCTAACCAGGCCACCACCGATTCTCAAAAGCGCTCTTCTAACTCGTGAATCTACGGTCTCAGGTATCCGCATTTGAATCCTCATAAGCTCTCCTACAGTCGTAGGCCGCTTGGATTTGCCCTCGCCCGATCCTGGTCCGGAACCCGGACTCTTTTTCGAGCCCGGAGACTTCAATCCTAAAGCCTTCTTCATCTTACTAGCGGCAGCTGACGTAAGCGAGCGCTGCAACGCGGGCGAGTGGTTGTTTTGACTGGGCGAGTTGTGACTCGGCGAATCAGAATTGAAGGAGGCGGAAGTGGAGAGAGGTTTGGAAGAGGAGGTACGGCATACGGCGAGGAAGACGTCGTAAGCAGTGAGTCGGAGGTCGGAGTCGGTGAGTTGAGAGGCGAGTTGTCCGAGTGGAGACTGGAGATCTGTTGAGATGAGCTTGCTAGGCATTATTGGAGGCTTAGTTTGCAATGGCGGTGGAGTTGACTCTCTCTTTGAGTGTCCAAGCGAAAGGTCTCTGAAGAGATGCGCCATTGTGTTAACTCGGAACGAGAGAAAAAGAGCAAACGAGTTACACCATTGGATTATTTGACAGCGTAAAAACAGAAGAGAGAGAGAAAAGAGATAGGAGCTGTTTGGCATTTGCTTTCTCAAATTTTATTTTAATTTTTATGCATGTGATATAGATGGAAATTTAAAAATAAAAAGTGGCTTTGTCAAAATATTTAAAATATTAAGTAGATTTTAAAAACTTTCTAAGTAAAATCAGTGAAAATAATATATATCCATTAATTATATTTAAAAAAATAAAAAAATAATGAATTAGATATATATCAGACAATCTATTCATGGAATTCTAACACTTTATTTGTAGTAAATTGTATTTATCATAACGTATTTATGTAAATATATATTTAATTATTTTTTTCATATCATATTTTATTAAAATTTATATATTAAAATTAAAAAAATTATCTTACTTATTATCAATATAATTTTTAAATTTTATAAGTAGTGTTATAACAATAATACATATTTATAAATACAATAAAAAATTAATTAAAATTAAAGTGGGACACTTGAACTTTGTGTCAATTCTACTACCAGTATACCTATTAATCTTTAATTAAAACTGAAAAATTAATATATTTTTCGGTGATATTTCTAATAAATATTAAAAAATAATAGTAATTCAAAAAAATTCAACCAAAGCTAATTATTTTAGCAATTAGCATACATTAATCATAATTTTGACAATTTTGCTTTGGCACGCAATTTTAATATTAATTAACATAATGATTATTATTATTTTTTTAAAATTTCTTTTTTTCCCTCGGCATAATACGAAGAGTGATAGAGGAGTCAAAATGCACGCAACTCAAGCAGAGAGAGTGAAGCGCGTGAGGAATGACCAACCGTTTTCATCCAATTGGGAAATGGAAAAGTAAAAGAGTGTTAAAGAAAGAAAGCTAGCTGGATAATTTACAAGAGCGGTGGGATCCTTTATCGGTGGGGACCGCTGGGGGCCGATGGGGGACCACGCGCACCCGTAATTCACAGTAGCACACACCAACGAACGGCCCAGAATTTGTTTATTTCTGTTTTAATTATTGAATTAAGCCAGTAATTGACAGTGCTGGGGAAAATCTTGGTGCGTTTTTTATTTATTATTTATTTTATTATTGTTAAAATTATAGCGACAACCCAATTATCTGATTAATTTGCGTTTTACCTTCCACCAAGTGTTCATATTAAGCTTAATTATATTTTGATATACTTATAAAAGTAAGTAAAAATCATTTTATTTTTTAAAAAATATGTTAAATTAAAAATAAAAATGGATAGTTTTTATCACATAAAAAATAAAAATTTTTTTATTGAGAAATTATTTTTTCATATAAGAAGATGCTTTTTTTAATAAAAAGAAAAATAAAATAGTTAATTATTATTTACAAGAAAAAGATAAAAATACCTTAATTTTATTTTTATTTTAAGAAGTATATTTGAATTTATTTTTTTTGTAATTTTTTAATTAAATTAGTATATAATTAATTTGTGACATAAATTCAGGTATTTTTTTTATATCAGTAAAGATTATAAAGGTTAAATGCTTGATTAAAAATACTAGTGAATCATATATATATATATATATATATACATATAATTTTGAGACATTAAAAAAAAAAGTGAGAAAGAGACAACAAAAAATAAGCTAAAGCAATGAGAGAAAGTGAACGAAAGTAATATGTTGAATGTCGGCAGCAATGAATACTACGTATTAACCACTAACAATTAGGTAAGATTGAGATGTTTCATTTAAAAAATATATATTAATCGCTGTTTAGTAATAATGAGTAAAGTAATATATATAAATATAATTAATATATAATTTTATTAAATTTAATAAAAATAACATATTCAATGTTAAAATATTTTTTAATTAATTAAATTATCTTTAATTATTGTCTATAAACACTTAGATTTTGTTTCTTTCTCATTTGAGCTTTTCTTGTTGTTGAAGCAAACACGAACAATTGAATTTAGTGCCTTCCTCTCCTTTAGCTTTGTCGGTGGATTGTATTCTATATATGTGCATGAAAATGTAGATAATATGGCACAAAATGAGTATAAAAAAGGATTTATTAATACCACACGCACATTATTTAAAAGATAAGGTGAAGTTACATTAATTTACATAACAGAGTTTGCCAATAATTTTATGTAAGCTGAGTCAGAGCTCCAATATTGAAAGTATATCTATCAAAGGACAACATGCCACTTGCATTTGGTCACTTTTTTTTTCCTCCATTGCCAACTAACCAATGGCATGCATTATTATTAGAGAAATATTAGTAAGTGTTAAGTGATACTTGTTAAGATAATATCTATTGAAAATAAATATAATTAATTTATTATATTTTTTAAATTTAAAAAAAATATATTAAATATAAAAATATTTTTTTAAAAATGATAATTAAATAATTATTAATTAATTTTATAGATACTTATTAAAAACCTTTATAATTATTATTATTTAAAATTTAATTATTTTATGATATTCGGTGCGCGACATATCGTCTCTCAAATGAGCCTAAGTCTAAGAATGATTCTAAAGTCAATCAAACCATAACATTTGTACAAACTATCCTTCATTTTTATAATCTTTTTAGCATGTTTGAATGCTTAGATTTTTTTTTTTTATATCTAGACTTTGTTTGTTTTTGGATTAAGGATTAAATTCTATTTATAGATTTGTATCCGCGTCATTCTAAAAATATGCTTAAAATATATTAAAATAAATTCCAGCTTAATTGCATACAACTCATCTAATTACCCCTTTTAAATATATATTTTAATTATTTAAATTTTCTCATCTATTTTTTTAATAATTAAAGTTGCAAAAATTTAATTATTGATTAATAAAATGAAAATTAAAATTCTATCAATAAAATATGTCACTTGTCATTTTTCTCATTTGCCCATAGAATGTATAAAATTCGTGAATGGGATTGTCCCATATAAGCCATCAGATTTGAAAATTTACTGGGTGCCATACCCATATACAATTGATTGGTTTTGATTGTTTTTGGTCTCTACCCCCTTCAATTCATAGAAGAAACAGAGTTTAGATTTTTGATCTTCATGTCGACACTGGGTGACGACGAGTTAAGCTTGGTTCTCCAATCGGTTAATGACCAAAACGACAGGAAATCCTTCTCTCTGGTTTGCAAACAATGGCTGCGACTTGAAGGCTTAACCCGACTATCCATTCGGGTTCTCGAACCCGATCTCATTCCCAGTTTTATGCCCAGATTCCCGAATTTGCTTTTCTTTGAAACCTCTATTTTTATCTCGAATTCCCACCTTGAATTCGTGGCTAGAACATGTCCAAAACTGCAGGTTCTTAACCTTAATCTTAGGAAAACACTTCAAGAATTCGACGAAGTTGATGGGAATTTGGGTTTTGAAGATGTCGGCAATGAAGGGATTAGCGCTTTGGCTAAGTGGTGTCGAAATTTATCAAAAGTTTTGCTGAGAAAGAGAAGAAATGTAGGGAATGCTGCCGTTATATCCCTCGTTAAATTCTTGCAGTGTTTAACAACTCTGGATTTAGGAAGATGTAATTTGGTGGATGACCAAGCTGTTGAAGCAATCGGGTGTTCGAATTCGATACGGGTTTTGAATTTAGAAGCTTGTTCATTGATTACCGACCATGGATTGGTTGTTTTAGCAACTGGGTATATCTCAAAAGCATTAAAAAAACTGATTCTTGCGGAGTGTGATCGAATCACCGATGCCGGGGTGTCAATGTTGAAGCATATTTGTTGCTTGGAGGAGTTAAACTTAGCTGAATGTGGACCAAAGATAACAGATTCCGGTGGCCTCGCAGTTTCTTCAATTTCAAGTCTCAAGAAATTGAATTTGGCTTGGTTGATCAACTTATCGGATGCCACAGTTATCGCCATTGCTGAGAATTGCGTGAATTTGGTGACCATTGATTTAACAGGTTGTGAGTTGGTCACTGGTGTTGGTGTCAGAGCATTTGAGAGCCATGAATCCCTGGAGTACCTTGTGTTGGCTTCTTGTTACAATATTTGCATGGACGATTTGAGTATTGTGCTTAGATGCCGGTCACTAAGGGACATTGTGCTCGATAAAGGACTAAGAATGTGGATTCCAATGGCAATGCAAGTGAATATCAGCAAGTTTTGTCAATTGCATTGGCGTTAAAGGATGAACACAAGGGTTAAAAAGTTTTTGTGGAAAAAATTTATACAAATTACCTAAAATCTTTTATGATTCATATTTAAAACAAGAAGATAGCAAGATTCCTTTGTGCATAGTTCCTATGGACAGCTGATATTTTCAATAATTCCTTTACGTCTTGAATCATATATATTTAAAAATTTTATACTTGACAATCTCTTGGTCATGTTGCTTTTTAAGATGGGTGAATCAGTAGCCCACTTATTTAAACCTTTTAAGGCTAGGAAGTTGGGAGTTGAATAAATGCTAATAATTGTTTTCTCTCCGTGGACTTTGAGCTTAAGGCAATGTCTTGATGTTCTTCAAGATCATTGGTGAAGGAAGCTGAAATTTTGGTTTAATGGAAAGCAGAAGTAGGCTGGTTTGTGATTTGCTCTATTACTCGAATTCAAATACAAGTATTGGATATAAGTATCAATTGATATAAGTTTGTTTTAAATTTTCTAAATTTTTTCATATATTTGAAAGATTATCTAAATTTATGTGCTAATATATATTAGATATGAATATCGGATACGTGTACTTCAACAAAGATGAAGAATCGAAACAATATAGGTGATTGGAAATACAGTATTAGCAGCGATGATTTCTTATCGAAGTTGCAAACTTTGTTCTTTCGTAGTGTTGTGTTTGTGAAGCTTTTGCTTACTTTTTCATTCGAGGTTTTATGACACATTGATCAATCCAAGGCATCCCTCTTTTCTTCCTTGTTCACTTAACGAAATAATAAACACAACTTAATGGTTGACAATGGTACTTCACTTTCAGTCCATGCTATATGATTTCTCCATTATAAAGCCTGTGGGAGATGTTTGAATGGGCAGATTCATTATTTAGAATTTAGATCATGCCCTACTCTTACTTGGATCTATTGGAATATGAGGAAATAATCTGGATCTATTGGAATATGAGGAAATAATCTAACTGCTCCACTTTCAGCTAACAACTTGTCATAGATTCCCCCTTGAAAAGTTTATGTTAACAAAGGTAAAGCCTTGAGGTTATATTATTGTTTTTTTTAAAAGAACGAGTTATAAATATTAAATATTATTTAAAAAATAATTTTAGAAACTAAGTAGGTCAAACAATAAATTCAATCACATGGCCAATTTGACACGCATTGCAGCCTATTACATTTGATCACGTTGAAACCGAACAATTTGATAACGTTTTACTTGATTTCTTATGTTAATTTTCCGTGCCAAAACAGGGGGCAAAAGAGAAGAGACTACTGAAAAAGGACGAAAGTTGGAGTTATTGGCCCATTTGTATGCAATACTGCAATTGATAATGGCTTAAGACCTCGACCAGGGTACAAGCTATCCGTTCGTTGTCCGAGGAAGCGCAAAGCAAAACCGTATTTCCCTTCCGTTTGTTAAACCCAAAACTAAAACCCCACCTCCCCAGTAAAAAAAAAAGGTGAAATAAAGTAAAGTCGAAAAAAAGATGGGATCATCTTCAACAGTGAGAGCAGCTGGTGCTATTCTCCACAAATTTATAAATGGGGTTCCCTCGACTTGTTCTATTGTTCCTCGAAATGGCCTATTAAAAAGCGGTAGGAAATTGTTATCATCAGCATCCTCAGTATCATCGTCCACGTCAATGTTGTATCAAGTTAACACTGACAGCAATGGGCATCATTTCCGAAGTATAACCACTTTCCCTCCTCTCTGCATGGGCAGGCGCTCTTCCAAGATTGCTGGCAGAAAGGTCTCTTTTCTCTTATTTCTCAAATGCCCACATTTCGATAAATTCATAGAAAGATCCTTCTTTGAAAGAAAAAAGCCTCATCTGAACAAATATAGCTGTTTTATGGTTTAGACACCACCTGTTTGATGAAAATCCTTGTAGAAGACAAACTCAATTGTAATTTAGTTTATGACATGGAAATAGTTTAATCCTAAGATTGATCTTTTTTTTAGCGCGGAACTGAAATATGCTGTTATTTTGCATGTACTTTTACCTCTTATAGATGCGCTCAAACAGTCAAAATCAATGAAATAATTTTATGCTACTGTTCTACTTAAATTCAGGGTGCTCAAGATGCAAAGAAGGCTAAAATCTATTCCAGGATTGGAAAAGAAGTTGTATCTGCGTAAGTTGGTAGCTTATAGCCCCTGCTTCATTTGCTACATTAATGCAAAAAATAGTATTGCAAAATGCTTTTATTAGTTAACTGGAGGAAGTTCTATCATACTTTACCGTTTATTTCTACTAGTTTGTCCAAATTTTGTACTTTTCTGTATGGAGACTGAAATGTCATAAATTTGATGCTTTACATGCTGCAGTGTAAAGAAAGGCGGTCCAAATCCAACATCAAATACGGTTCTTGCAGCTGTACTTGAGAAGGCCAAGGAGCTTGATGTACCCAAGGAAATTTTGGAGCGTAATATCAAGAGAGCCTCGGAGAAAGGTCAAGAGGCTTACATTGAGAAAGTTTACGAGGTTAGCTTGTGAATGCTGTCTACTTTTATTTATATATTTGTTGCTATAGTGATTAGTCATTGAGGTTATCTTCTTGAATTTAGATGCTCTTATAGTATACAAGACTGGGTTTTGTTGACTTTTCAAGTTTACTGCTTCTTTCAGGTATACGGCTATGGTGGAGTTAGCATGGTAGTGGAGGTCTTAACAGATAAAATAACCCGGTCTGTGGCAGCTGTTAGGGAGGTAGTCAAGGACTATGGAGGAAAGATGGCAGATCCTGGGTCTGTTTTGTTCAAGTTCAGGCGTGTTCGAGTTGTGAATGTAAAAGTCACTGATGCTGACAAAGATCAGCTCCTTGCCATTGCACTAGATGCCGGTGCTGAGGATGTTATTGAGCCTCCAACATATGAAGATGATACTGATGAGGATAGGTCAGAGAGGTAATGCTCCTTCTGTTTCACACTGTAATCTTTCTGATTATTCTCTCCTTTTCGCACCTACTGCATCCTCCATACTTCTTTTCATTGTGAATATCTTTAATACTTGCCATAAATTATTTCCTCACCTCTGTACATAAATTTAGAGGAATTAGGTATAGCAATCTTCTCTGTATATTTTCTGTTGCAGAAGAAAAGAGCTCTTTTACAGAGGTTAAGAGCTATCAGTGGGTGTGCCTTAAAACATGTAAAGTGAAACTAGCAATTGCGGCTAATCAAGCCTTCTCCTGGTGCAGATGAAGTAGGAAAACTATGCAATTTCGTTGTTTGCATGAAAAAGTTGAATGATTTTTGTTTTCTTTTCTAAAGGGAGATTTTTAAACTTCTCTGGACAAGAAAATATTTGGATATAAATTACAGTATTATGATTCTATAGATACTTCACACGTGATTTTATCGTTGTTATCTGTTGATTCCACTACAAAACCTGTATGCTTAAGTAAGTCCACATATATGATCTCCAATGATGTGTTACAAACCAATCCCTTTTTTTTTTCCCCGAATATGTAAGTTGTTTTGCCACTTGGGCTGGGGAAAGTCTAACCTGATTTCTCCTTGTAGCTATTACAAGATTGTTAGTTCAGCTGAAAATTATGCAACAATACTTTCAAAGCTACGTGATGAAGGATTAAATTTTGAGACTGATAATGGTTCTGAGTTACTTCCACTGACCACCATTGAGGTATTTTTCCGTAATGCTGATAATTTCTGTGATCTGCCTTTGATTTTTACGAAATCAGGGTCTTTTGCCTTCTATGTGGCTGATGTTGACCATACATTTTGCTGAATGCTTAGCACATATTTGAACTGCCTAATCAGTGTTTTACTATTACCTTGTTTCATCATCTTGCCTATCTTGGTAGCGACATCATCGATATTTTGGTTGGGTTTACAGGTGGATGATGAGGCTATGGATTTGAACAAGGAGCTCATGTCTAAATTGCTCGAACTTGATGATGTTGATGCTGTTTATACTGACCAGAAGTGATTTATATCTATAAGACCATTTAAGTGATGGAATTGATGTTTTTTAGATGCTGAGTCCGTTAACCAGTTGTTACTGCAATAAATCACAAGTTGCTGGCATTGTTGCTCGTTTTAGCTGGGGTTTTCCTGGAGGACCTTTAATATTCTTCAATTTGATTTTCAAGTTTCAACCCTCTTTAAGAATGGAACGAAGAAGAAAGGGTTGGGTGGTTTTAGCTTGTATCACAGTTTAGATAATCTTCTCTTTATTCTTCTTTCAAATTCTAAAGAGCTGTCATGGCTTAGACCACCCTTTGTTTTGCTCCTTTCTCTCTCTCTCTCTCTCTCTCTTGAAAAAAAAAAAATGTTTATTCAATTTCTTTTATCCTGAGTTGAATCGAAGTCAAGCAGTTGGAGTTACTGAATGAGCTAAGTTCAAATATTTATTTATTTTTTATAATATATTGTTATAATGTATTTTAATGTTATATATAAATAAATTTTTTATTGCTTGTTTAGATTTTAAAGTCACTATATGTGAAAATAAAATTTTAAGGTCAGCTCAGTTACAACCCATTCATGAATTGGGCTCTTACCTTCTGCTCCAAATATTTAAGTTGGACCTATTGGACTCTCCGGTCGTTAATCAGTTCATGAGATTGGGCTGACCCAAATCATGAATCTCTGTTTTCTGGTCTAGTTAGTTAAGTTGAGTTGGATCTTCCATTTATCATTAAAAATTCACTTGGCTGGACGACATTCATGAGCCTCAAAAATGGATCTGGGTTTTGGGCCTAGCCATGTTAGTTAAGTCGGCCTCGAACATTCCATTTGTTGGACTACATTTTAGTGTTAGTATTCATAGTCATATCAAGTAGCAACTCAAAATTTTTTTCTTCAAGTCACAGATAGGATTGAATTCGAGTTTATTTAAAAATTTATTTTATTGTTTAATATGATATTAAAAAATTATTTTTTATTAATATTTATAATTAAATTTAATTATAAATATTTTTATTTAAATTAAAAAATTTTTATCTAAACGTAACTTATATGGAAAGTGGGCTGGACAAGCTGCTCCACCTACATTCCAGGTTCTGCCCTTGATCAACTTAATCTGAACAGATTCCTCCCCCCCCCCCCCCCAACCCCCAAAAAAAAAATGGAGGTTAGGGAATAATACTTGAGGCCTAGGCCTCGGATTCCAGCAAAAAGAAGCTTGATACAAAATTTTGCTAAGCCTCCCAGCTCAACTGCCCCATTGTATTCCGTGAGTGGCTGAGTTTGATACCCTGAACAAATCACTTCAGATCAGTTGATTAAGATGTTTCTCTGCTTTCTTTTTCTGTCAATTTGTTGTTGATTTTTGGGACACATGAGTTAACATGGATTTACCTTTCGATCTTTACACTTGGCAAAAAGAAAACTATGATTAGATTTCATAGCCTTTTAGTGCTATGTTTTCTGCTTATTTTTCCTTTGGGTCTGACCAATGATCAAACTGGGGTTCAAATTTTTGATCCTGAGAGTAAGTATCCCAAGAACAACCAATTTAATTCTCTGTGATTCTGCACATCTTTTATTGAGATCTTAAAACATCTCTCAGACGCTTCGAGTTGTCGAGAATGTGTGGCTCAGCCACCACTTAAAAGAAAAAAAAAAAAAAAGAAGAAACACTGTTTTAAATTCCCTTACCAGGTACATTACTGATACCAAACATGAGGGAGCCTATGTACATTTATCTCCATTAAGTTTTTGTTTTTTTTTGACACAGAAAGCAAACAAAGTTTTAATGAAACATAAAGGAGCTAGGACTTTGATAATGAAAAATGAATGATTTCGACGTCTAAAAAGCTGGCGGTCCAAATTAAAAAAAAAAAAAGAAAGAATAGGTAGCAGCCATGACATCCCGGTACTACCTCTTGACTCTTGAGGTAAGTCTCTCCCATTGAGGACCAAGGGTCGCTGACTGGCATTCACATGGGTCTAAATTTATCATGTCTCCTATGAAACACCCAATCCGACAGTATGACCAATGGGCTATATCTGCTAAAACGTAAAACTTGCTGACAACTCTTTTGTCATTGCATTATTATCTCAGTTCCTTTTCGAGTGAAAGAAGTGAAAAAGAAAAAAATCATTTTGCCTTGTATTCTGTATAATGTTATTCAAAGATTTGTGTTCATATATGACTGAGTGAAAGCGAGATATCACCACAAGATAACAAACACACAGATTTTAATACCATATATATATGAATATGATGCTTCAGCTAGCCGGCATGCAGTTAGGCCATGCTGTTTGCTGCAATGTGGAACTTGGAGCTTTATTATTTTGGGGTTATTTATTCATCTACAATAATTGAAGAAATTTCTTTGTCCTTCTTGGGTTTTCACTTTATGGGGTTTTTTAATGTTTTTTTTTCAACTCCATCTGGTGTTCGCCTGGGTGAAAAAAAAAAAAATTAGAAAGGTCAATCCGACAATGGGATGCATCAATACCTTTCTTTGGAAACTTTGGGCGGTCTGCTGGTGTCAGTGAAATGTTTTCTTTCAATGTTTTCTCGCTTTCATACTGCAGATGATGTTGTTCTTTGTTTTTTTTTTCTTCTATCAAAAACTGGATTGAATGGGGGAAATCAATCAGTAATTTTCCCTTAAATTTTGCATTTCCTATTGCAGATGTAATGGGGTGATTTACATATGGATGACTTGCTAAAATAAGGACAATTGACAGAACTAGCAATAAGATGAACAAATTCATTAGTGAATGATTAGCTGCTTATTACCATTTCCATGAAAGTTTCAACAACTGCTACAAAGCTTTAACAGCTCACAACATTTGTCCGAGAATTAAACAGATTTGGAGCATGGAATTGTCTTTCTTGTTGAGATTGTTCCTCTCAACAAAAACAGTTGAAGATTTTTAATAGTATCATTAATGGTGAAAGCTAACTTTTAATAAGTAGTTTGTTTTGTTTGTTACCAAGGCTGGCAATGGCATTTTGCCCAAATATGGAGGGGGGAAGCAGTGAACTTGTTTCATTTGAACAAATTGGGACCCCATCATGATCATCAGGTTTTCTGTCTACTTTCATGATCTGTCATCCCCATTTTTAATGTTTGCAATTATTGCAATTCTGACTATTTCTGTTTCACGCTAAGACATGACACAAAGAACTCGAGTTTTGTTACCACATAATTAACTGATTGGTACTAAATACCTAAACAACTGTAATAATAAAAACAGAGAAAAGACAGGTTAATGAATACAAAGTTTTTCTATCACATCTCAAAAGCATAAGCAGAAGGGAAAACGACTGTATCAATAAAAAAATCAATATTATAATTAAAAATATATAAATATTTTAAAATTTATATAATAATAATTATTAATTAAATAAAATTTAAATATAATTATAATATAAAAGCATAAGTAACCAACCATCTTAAAATAAATAAAACAACAAAAAATAGAGGGTGAAATTAAAAAAAAAAGGAAAAAGGAAAGAGGTGAAATGTTAGGCTGTGGCAGAAGTAGATATAGGGTAAAAGCAGTGGGTCCAAACGGTACGGTAACCCATTCCGAAGGAGACACATCAACATCATTTGGAAAATTGTTGATGATGAAGTGACAGTTATGATCTGACGGCTAATTCATCCCAAAAAAATCTACGTAGACGTGGCAGGTTACGGTTGGTGGGCACAGACCAACAGGATATCTTGTCTGGCGATCGTGTTGGGCCTCCAAAGGTTAGGGTGGGGCCCAAATTATTAACAAGGTCGACGTTAAAATTCAAAAAGGCCTTTTGTTTTGGTTTGGTAGAAGTCAAATGTCTTGTCTTATCTTTGGGGCCCCAAATTGCAACGTTCTGGAAAATTTTCGATGCCGACCCCATCAAACTGTTTAAACATTATTAATAAATTATTTATTAATTTATTAATTTCCAAAAAAAGAAAAAAAGATTTACGGGGTTAATTACTTTTTAATTATTTTATTTTTCTCAACAAAATCACTTATATATTTATTTATTTTCAAATAAAATTTTATTTTTAATTTATATTTCAAACTAAAAATTTATTTATTTTAAATTAAAAAATTTATTTGAATACAAATTAAAAATTAAAAAAATATTTAAATACAAATTAAAAGTTAAAAATTTATTTGCATATAATAAAAAAAGATTTATTTTTCTTTCATTGTGGGTAGGGCCTAGGCCCAATAATTTGGAGACCCACCAAGTTGGGGGAATGGACATGGATTTGTCCAATGGGTCTGTCCATAAAAACCTCGTGCTTTTTTTATTTTTTTTAGCATTATTTTTGTCTTAGGATGATGCAATTTTAAGATGCAAATAGAGACAAACCCCACGCGCTTTGAAATTTTCTAATTAAAGTCCTATTTTGTTTTATAATTATCTTCAACACTATTCATTGACATTTAATCAATTATTAATTATAGAATTCAATTTTCTAATTACGCACTTATATAATTAGCAAGATTGCTCAAATTAGTAACCACATTTCTTTTCCTAGAAAACAAAAAGGGAAAGCATTAATCCCATTTGCCAAGTGTGCAGCCCAAGTGCCTACAGACATATATAATCGGTTTAGTACTATGAAGGAGACACAATTAATCATTTATCTCCTTAAACTACAGCAAAATTATTCTTGGTTAAGGATGTTAATTTGGTTTGTCGGATGGACAAACAATTTCCTCATTTATATGACGGGTAAATTAGCAAAATTACATCCATCATATATTGGATAATTATCTTAAAAAAAATTCAAAAGCGGGTTCATGGAATGACCCATGTCAAATAAAATAAATTTAAAAAATAAATAATAAATAAATGAGATATGTATTATTTTATTAATTTTTTTTGATCGGTACAAAAGATAATTATCCATATATATATATATTAACCTAAAAAAAACTTTATACCCATTCCAACCATATCCTATTTAGAATAATTAGGATTTAGGGCATGTAGGTAGGGGCACCCTGTTAAATAAATGCTTACTATTAGTTCATTTCCTTTACAAGGAGATTATATAATAATAATAATAATCATAATAATAATAATAATAATAAAAACACTTAACCTGTAGTAGTTCTATACAAAAACTTATAAGTCTACGCAAACAATTTATAAGGACCTCACGACCGAGATCCTCCCCAGGTTTCTTTAGCTTTCTTTAATGCATCACTAAAGCAACATACTATCCCTAGCTAGCATATATGTCTACGAAAAAAGGTATTAAATTTATTCATTGCTGTAACGTTGAAAGAATCAAATAATATCTTTCAATTAGAGGTCAAGCTTAGATAATAAATAATTTACTTGTTCAAGATTTAACCTTATTTATATAAAACTTGAAAATTCATTTTATTATTTAAAATAAATATTAAAAGTCGTATTTTTATTTATACATATAAATTTTATAATTAAATTTAAATAAAATATTTTTTAATTATTAAATAATAATCGAAGTCAGACAAAACCTGTTTCAGTTACAAATATCATGTCTCAGACAAAAGGAATATTTCAAAATTATGATACTATATTATGTAATAAGCGGATAATATTTTTCTTAGTACATATGATTTTGAGTTACACAATTATTTTTTGATTTTAATTATTCTTTAAAGTTTGAACTGGTTTAAGATTTGAACACATATTTGTAAAACATGTGACTATATACATATATATATATATGAGTCGGATCTTATGATTAAATTTATTTGCAAGTTAACATAGAATTAGAAATTAGGTATACTCTAAAAATTATTTAAATGTATACTAATTAACTAAGATATCTTCAAGTGAGGAAACTATGACCAAACTACTCATGGAAATGATGGAATTCAGCTACGGTTTTTAAGAATCTTTTGCTTTAAAATGCCAACAGAATCAACTTTGAGAAGCCTTGAAATCTGATGTCTCTTTGGTCAACGAAGCATTATTCCATTTCCAAAGTTTATATATATATATATATATATGCTATATGCATTTATCTAATATATTTATTTTATATACTCATTTTTATTATGTGGCTGTATGAAATGATCTTATAAGATGCGTGCATATAACTTTATATTTATATATCATAACGAGTAGGGTCTATCGTAACCCTACTATATTAATTTAATTTAATTTAAAAAGAGGGCAATTTCTTTTTAATTATTATAGAGGTTTCTATTATCGGCAACGTTGGACCTTTTCTTGCTTCAACTTTAGAGCATTTCTCTGGCTTCTTATACGATTATGAATATGGCTTTTAAAATTATATATATATATATATGGAGATATAAAATTAAATCAAGGTCACTATCTTTCATGTCCACTTAGAGACAATAATTAACCAATATAAAATATGAATTATTTTGATCTCGACATATTTATTTTTAATTATTATAAACAATTATCACTTTTATTATTTCGTCATGATTATGTTTTTGTATTATATAATTATTTCCTATTAACAAGCTTAAAAGCTTTGATTATTCTTTGGCATTATATTTAAAGGGAATCTCGATATCTAGTTAAATTATATCAAAGTGATGTCAAGTCATCTCAAATTTATTAGTTTTTAATTTAATTTTGTATTAAAATTATTTTTTTTATTATTATTTAATTTTAGATTAAATACATAATATAATATAAAAATTAAAATTTTGTTTCATTGTCTTTTCATACAACTTTTAATTTATTATTTTTTTTTAATTTATTTTATAATAATTTTTTTAAAATTTATTTACGTATAATAATATTTATTAAAATGATATTATATTTTAGATTTTTGTGATGTTACAGGTTGAATAGCTTATTACTAATTACTTGGAGCACTTAACAATTTAATTTATGGGTCAGGTAAAGTAATTTTTTAATTGAGAAATGCTTTTAGTCTACGTGTTCATTTATACATCATCCAAAACTTGACTAAGAAAAGCCATGCAAAAGAGGGAAGGAAAGAAGTAGCAGCAGCAGCAAAAGGAATTAGGAAATGGTGGTAAAACAAATATAAGTCGGCCAACGTTACGAACTGCAAAGTTTTTAGATACATAATTTAATGCAGTAATGTTGATGTTTTACCTAATAAAATGATTTGTCTATCAATTCGACAATTACCGCTGATTACTTTCCCGACAGCCGCAATTGTTGAAATCCCAAGTGGAAGTTCCCAGCAACCTCACTCATCAGTCTGCAACATCTTTCACTTTTAGGATATCATACGCCCATACAATATTATGTGGGGTAAAAAAAAGTGGAAAAATATTCATTTAGTATTTGCTAGGATTTAAAAGTCAAATAAAAGGAAATAAAATTTATGTTATTTTATTATTTTTTATAAAATTAAAATAAATTTAAAAATAAATAAATAACTTTACAAATATGTATACGTAATTTACGTACATCTCTCTTATGTTTTATCATTTGAATTAATAAAAAATACTTTTTTTAAAAAAAAAATTACTTAATTCTTTTTGGCGAAATACATTAAAAATTCATTGTTTTTCGCTTTTCTATAATTCAACCTATTTATCCTACCGCTTTTTCGAAGTAAACCTTAGGTTCTAACATGATGATCGATAATATAGGTAGTTTTGTTAGTAAGTCCAATAGTTGAAGCTCAAGCTGTGCATTATTAATTATTTGTTGCAACAAATCAATGGGCAAAAAAAATATTGCTAATTTCTCACCTACTATGTAGAAGTATAACAAGTTATGTAATTAACGAAGATTTTTAGATTTTAAAAATAAAATTATTAAGATAATACATATTTATAATATATTAAAAAATTAATAAAAATGTAAAAAAATGTAATAATCTTGTTACTTTACTTATGAAATTAAAAAATTTTATTATCACTCTATTAAAAATAAACTCATACTATAATGAATTGGATTTATTAACTAGTAAACTTCAAACTATGAATGATTGGAAATATTTCTTCATAGCCCGTTTAGAAACAAAGATTTGGGTAAAAAATTTGGATTTAGATTTATAAATCTAAATTTTTTGTTCAGATATCGAATAAAAAAAATTTAATTTGGATTTAAATAAATCCAACGCCAATTTTAAAGAGCTTAAATCTAAAGTTTAAAATTCTTTTTGAAAGCTAGAATTTATATAATTATTTTTTATTATTATTTTATCTTTTATAAAATGCTAATTAATTTTCATTAAATTTAAATTTAAATTTTAATTATTTAAATAAATTATTTTAAATTCATAAATTTGAATCTAAATTCAAATTTTTGAATGTTAACCTTAATTAACCAAGCAAATCAAGCCAGACCAAAGTCGTTACTTTCTATAATTGAACTTGATATAAGTGTCCAGCTAATACCACGTCATAATAGATTGCCTCTTTTAGTGGTATGTTTTGGAATTTGATTTCTTGGAAATGATTTAATATAGTTATTTACATCATCTAAGCAAACAATAATCTAGAACAACGCTTTTACATATATAAGAAAAAAAAAAGGGGGAAGAAATGAGTGAGTCAAAAGTATAAAATGGAATGGTATGCAGCAAGTCAGAAGATAAGGGCGGAGCAGAAGTCTTACCGTGAGGCAGAAAGTAGAAACAGGCAAGGCAAACTTGCATAATATTATTGAAGTAATAATAATAAATAACTGTAGAATGTGACGCATGATGTTATTGAATTTTTTTAAATTTGTATTTTTTTAATAATATATTAAAAATATGAGTTTTTTTAAAATAAAAAAGTTGAATAATTTTTAAATAAAAAGTGAATTTTTTTAAATGGATAGTTAATTATTATTATTTTAAGTAAAATAATATTAAAAATAATTATATTTAATATTTTAATTAATTTTTTTAATTAAATTAGTGTTACTTAATTGTAATGTTAACTTAGTCAAATATTTTTTAATAATTAAATTATAATGCACCTATGCGTTGAAAAAATAAATAAAAAATTTAAGCTAAAAAAATCGAATTAATGAGTAATTTTTTTAAAATAATACATAATTATCGCTAAATTTATAAAATTATTTATATATTTTTAAATAATTTTATTAATTAAATTAATATTTAATTAATTAATGACGTCAATTTATAAGTCCCTTTAGTATATCTAGAACTTATATTGCACCCATCCGTAGGTAAAAAGATGTATTTATTTTAAAAAATTACTATATTTTAGTACAAAAATAAGTTAATTACCTTTTAAAAGTGGAAAGTTTCAAATATCTTTAATTTATTTTATTATTATAATTAAATTTAATTTTTATATAATTTTTTAAAGTTAAATTTAATATGATTTAATTCATGATGTTGAATAAATTTAAAATTTTATAATAATATAAATAATTACAGATCCAATGGTTGTGGGACAAACACGTGGCAGAATAAGCTGATGCCGACAGTCATTTTCAAAACGTCAGGGTCTCACTTTTTTCTTTTTTATATTTTTTTTTTGGGAGAAATTTGGCTATTTAAAAATGGGGGAGACCGAGAGAGACAAAGATTGTGACTAGAGAACGGATTCCCCGCCGACTGCACTGTAAGTGGTGCACCCCACCCCCCCCCCTTCTTTTGCAATTGCAGGTTTCAGGTGGAAGAATTAGAATACTAACCCTAATTTACTATTATTTAAAAGTATATTAAAACATCACAAATAATTTTTATTTATAAATTTAAATATTTTTTATTATTTAAAATAATAATTTAAATAAGTTGAATTGATTGAAATCATTATAATTACCTTAACCCGACATGTGAACTGGTATTAAATTCTTCATCATATTGGCCAAAAAAAAAAAAAAGGAAATCTTCTTCATTGAAAATTGTTAGGTACACTTTTGTATTGGGTCAAAGGTTGCAGGACTTAAGGTCAATTTCTATTTAATGCAATGCTACCATATTCCCTTAGTAAAACAAATTTGCCGGTTTTCAAATGATAACAAAGTGCCTGCAGGGATAAGTATACCATGATTATTTAGTTGTGTTGGCTAGATATTGTGTAACTTTAATATCTTATTTTTATTCTTTCTACAAAGGATTCACAGCTTATAATAAATGATTGCATGAGTTAAAAATTTATTAAATATTAATTTTTTAAAAAATTAATTTTATAAATTAATTAAATTAAGTTTTAAATTTAACTTAAATATGTTTTAAATTATTTAGATTTAAGCTGACCAGCTATGCATTGAAAGTAATGGCTGTCAGTATCTGGCTTTTTTGGGGTCACCTTTGAAGTTTTCCCTAGTAAGTTTCAGTACCGGAAAGGACCACAATATACAACTTCAGGTCAAGAAAAGAAAGCAAAGAAATTAAAAAAATAGAACACTTAAAATTCAGAATGAATGACAATACGTAAAAGGGTTGTTTTGAGTTTGAAGTTGACAGTCACAGCTCAAATCATAAATAAATAAATCTTACGGTCTGTAAGTAAAGTTAGGACAATTTATGATATTGATAACTCGTGTTAAGAAAAAAGGGCAGATGGGTACTCTCAGTTGCATCATTTCAAACTTTTTCTTCACCTTTGCAAGGATTACGTCTTGTTAAATTATCTAAACAATTCTACAGGGTCCTGACTTCCTGCTGCTCGAAGCAGAAATTTATTAAAAAATTAAATTGGGACGTGGAAATCATGTATTGTTGCCGACTTAAACATCGCCATCATAATAATTCAGGAGCAGCATTTGAACATTTATTCTCAAACATTTAGAACAGCCTGCAATTTGCATATCCATGCACGAAGCTAGCAGGTTGATGTTTATCGGGCCCTCCACGAAGAAGCAAACTGATCGATCGATGAAAGCATGCATTGAGGTTTCAAAGATTCTTTTTTTTTCCCCCCTCCTTTGGTCAACTTTATGATGATAATAACAATGAAAAGAAAAATAATACTTTGATGATCACAAATTATATAAACTTGGAAAACAAGAATGGACATCATATATACTTGCCTGCCAAGATAGTGAAATTAGACAACAGTTTAAACGTGTTGCACTTCCATACACATTAAAAATGACATTTTCTGACAGTGAGAGATGAAGAGAAGATAAAAAGGTAAAACTTTTTCTTAAGGATGAAATGACTATGAACCAAACATTTTCCGGACCAGTATAAACGACAACTTTATATAAAGGAAAAAGACTGAAATTGATTTGCTTTTTTGATTTCTAGTGAATTTCTATGACTCACCGGAGAAAATTTGATGTTTCTAAGAGGATGGATGAGAGGCCTTTTTTTTTTTTTGCGATGTGGGACAAGGATTGAGCTCGGAAATGAATGAAAGGGAAAGAGTTTGAGGATTCAAAGAAGCTATGGGTTTTATATAGATCGATGGGGGCAATCTCACCTTGATCTGGTTGATTTGATAGAACTTGATATATATATATATATATATGTATGTGTCTGTGTGTGTGTCCGTGTGTGCAGATGGTCCAGCATATTTTCTATATAATATATAGTCCAATTCTACAGTGTGTTATATACACTATTAGAGCCATGAAATCCAATTCGTTAAATGCATTAACTTCTGACCCATTTTTCTTTTCTGGTAAAGCGGCAAACAATAAATTTAGGGAAGAATTCTTTTTCTCCAACTCCCCATTTCTTTCCCCTTTTTGACTTTCATGCATCAAAGCTCATAATTTCCAAGGGATCAATTAGCATTGTTTTTGGTCAGTTTTTGACATCTTGCCAATACTATCTTCAATAATAATTGAAATGATAAAAGAAGCCGGCAAGATTCATCATGAAATTTTCTTCCAACAAAATTAAAAGGAAGATATTTAACAATAAAAAGTATCCCCACCCTCTCCAAAGTAGAGTTCATGGGGGACCATCCACAGCTTTTATATAGTCATAGATCTTTTCACTGATAAGCTCTGGTGGGGACTGATATCTGACTATATATACAAGCATGGTATTAGGACATTTAAATGAATGAGGTTGATATATATATATAATTACAAAAACTATCTATAAAATATATATCCGTTTCCATGATTAAATGTCCATCCCCACGTGGAGGTTGCTACGATGTGAGGCACTCAAAGCAGGGAAATCTGCACAACTCATCATGGATGGATGGGAGCATTTCCAGAGATAAAATTGAAAGAAAAGCTGCAATTTCATTTTTAAGGGAAGAGAGAAATGGAGTTGTCGCCATCTACAATTTTCCATTATATACAAGCCAAGAGGGTTGAGTGTGAGTGTGAGTGTGACTGTGAGACTGAGGTGTCGCTGTCAACTAGTTGTGTGAGTTTTGGTCCAGGTCACTCCAGATCGTGCAGTTCCATATTTACAGTGGGAACAGCTGGGCATTGAAAGACATGTCCTTGGATCGATCGAGGGGATTGGATCGGAGGGTTTTTCAATGCATTAATTTGGGCGCTTTTGGTTTTGTCTAGATGAGGTAATTTTAGAGGCAACAAAAATGAAAAATGAAAAATGAAAACATGAAATAATATAAATAAATAAATATAATTATAATAAAAATATAATACAGGTATAAGAATTATCAAATCTTAACTTTCCCTCGTAAGACACCTTTTTTTGAAAAAATGATAGAACCCTCTGTGCTCATCTTAACTTCGAGTGCAGTAGGTTTACCTTCAGCCAACATCCCCTTTAACAATAAAAATGCCCCGAAAGAAAGGGCATATGCACAAGCCTCAATAACCATCCTGTAAAATAAATGCATAATAATTATGTAAAGGGTTTCCATTATTAAAGTAGACAGTAATATCTGCTTTGGAGAATGTAAGTTATTATTAGATCGAAATCACTCTTCCAGCTATTGCCATTAGAAGAGTTAGCGTTAAGGAGGTGGTGAAAAAGGCTATTTCTTGGCCAGTATCAAGCCATATTTTGCATGTCTGGCTGCCTCCTAATTAGTTTGATCGCGGGTATGACAAACTTGAAAATGACAATGATTTGAGAACTAACAAGGTATCTTTGGCTTGTGCATATGAAAGCAGGTTCAGTTACAAAAGAGAAAGATTTACAAAATTTAATTAATTAAAAAATATTTTCTTAGACTTTAACACGGAGTATTTTTCTTTTAACTAAGTAATCCAAATTGATAATTTAATTCGATAAAAATATTACAAATTTGAAATAAATTTTCTAACAGACTTACCCAGTGAAGAGAATGTTAGGGCCAATAGGCCCGATCCACAATGCCTTTTTTTGCCCGAATTCCAATGATAATTTTTTATAATTTCGTAATTTGGTTAAAAAACCAGTAATAGTCATCATATATAATTATTCTTTCAAAAAAAATTATTGAAAAACTTTGCATTCTCACAGTCATAGACACAATTGATTGAATTATATAAACATTGCTTGTATCTTATTTTTTTTTCGCTGTTTCTTTTATTATTATTATTATTATTATTATTATTATTATTATTATTCAATGTATATAAGCATGTTATTTGTCATGATTCTTCTCCTCACTTTATTTGAGTCAAAGCCCTATCAATCTTTCCTCAAGAAATAATTCTCAAAAAAGTCAAGAGCTAGGGTCACCTTTTCATTTATAATATATATATTTGTCATTTGATGATGTGTGTGATTATATAGAAATATTCCAATTATTATGTTATGCTTCTTTGGTGGAATCATACCCTTTATAATTTCATAATTTAATTCTAAATTATTTGTCTGTCTTTTCTCCTAAAATATCTTGATATATATATTATCTTATTTTCAAGTTGCCTTCGAAGATACCCCATGCTTTCCAATTGGAGACTAAGGTCACGAGTATAAGAAGAAAGAAATATGTTTAATTCATATTAAAATTCAACTACTCACTACTAGGCTAATTTAATTATATATTAGTGTTAAATTTTCATGTTGTTTTGTTTTTATTATTTTTGATAATACATAAAAAAGCATGAATTTAGAGTCTAAATTAAATCATTATAACAAACTACGTAAAAATATTTATATTTAAGGACAACTTTTAAATTAAAATTTAAATATCTAAAATTACTAATTTTAATTTTTACGAACATTAACTCTCAATCAGTATACGACAGGTAAAGCAAACTTGAGAGCTTTTTCTGAATAGAGTCAGTTAGACTTAATACTTTTGAATACAATATAATTATATAACATAAATGCAACATTGAAAAATAATTAAAACATGTTATAAAAAATAATATAACATGATACAAAAAAATGACACAAAATTAAAAGTTATTTGAATATAGTACCAATTAAACTTGAAATTTTCATACACGATACGAACATGACATAAAAAATAATTAAGACACAATACAACTTAAAAAACTAGTACTAACACAACACAAATGCATGAATATTTTGAGATTTATATAATATAAATTATTAACATATCAATATATATATATATATATATACAATACTCTAAATATAATTATAATATAAAAAATAATATAAAATATAAATTCACGAATATTTTTTTTCTCTTTCTGTTTCTCGTTCCTTTCTTTCTTTTCTTTATGCATAAAAAAGGACTTTACTATTAGATGAGACACGTGACACGCAATTGTCCTATAAGTTTCATTGCATGCTATAAAATAAAACCATATTCCTTTTATTTATCCAACTATCATCACCAAATAATGATAAAAAGAGAAAAAAAAAAAAGATGATAAATGAAAATGCCCGGCAGCAGGAATCTTATCTAGCATCAGCATGAATGAAATCATCGCTTGCAATCAAAATTATATTACTATAAAAAAAGGAAAGAAAGAAAGAAAAATAGTTGGTTCGAGTGGATTTGTTTTATATATTAGTATTGTGCGGAGGGGGTTGGGGAAAGAAAGGGGCTTTGTAATCTCTCAATATCTCACAGCTATGAGATGGGGTCAAGAAAGGAAATCATTTCTCGTACAAATAAATCGAATAAAGATTGAGTAAACTCCCTCCCAAAATCAAACACAAATATGGGAAGTGGGACTGAAGATTTTGGTGTCTCATATCATATATTGATCATAAAAAAAAAATACTTTATATATAATAAGAGATAGGAAATTTTGGTTTTTTAGATTCATCATTCATGTATACTTTATATATATAAAAATATATATATATGTATATGTAAGTATGTATAAAAAATGGAGATGAAATAAGATTCACTTGCAAAAAGTTATTTTCTGATCTTACCAATTATTGGTCGTCTTGAAATGTTAAATTGTCTACTACGAAAATGAACAAAATTCCCATTATCATGCTGGCTTTTTTTTTTCCTTTTTAAATTTTTTTGAAATTAGAGATACGTGCAGAAATATATAAATATATATATATATATATGTATGAAGTGCACGAAATTGATAACATAAGCAATTTGGGATTTTTTTTTTTTAAATGGGTGTGGGGAAGTTCGATATTTGGCTGCATATTTTAAAGAGAAGGATACATACTGTTGATAAAGTATGTTTTGTCTTTAAAGCCTAAACTTCTTTTTACTAACATGTAATATATACACACACACGCACAAAGGCATTATTCTTGGAACTAAATGTCTAACTTTTCCTAGTTAAGAATTATTAGTCTATTTGAATGATATTATACATCAATACCATCATTTAAAACAATGAAAATTTTACTTTTCCAATACAATAAAAATAACAAATAAATAATTATTATATATCAAATAATTAAATTAAATTGTTTAATTTAATTTTCAGATTCATTTTACGTAGAATATTTTAGGTTAAACCAATAAAAGAGTTTTAATGGAGTTTGAGATATTTTTCTTTTTGGTATAAATTCATTAATCATT